>PVKM010000706.1:0-96512 GCA_004027735.1 Carollia perspicillata
TGCTAAGAGTAGCAACTATGTTGACTGAGTGAATGAATAAATGACTGAATTGATAGTTTGGGCCCAAGAAACCAATTGAGAGCTGTTGCAAAATGTGATTTATGGATTATTTAGGGAGTTGGTAAGCTACCCATCACATAGAAAGTTGAAATGGATACCTTTGGAAGTCTCTTCCACTATGAAGATTGTATGATTCTAGGCAACTCCTGAGAAAGTAACAAGTGGCTGAATATGAGATACGTGAGATCTGTTCTAAAGACAAAAATATCAGAAAATGACAAACTAAGTCAGCTGAAAGTTAATAGTACATTTTTATAAAGGCCCCCAAGAAAGGAAACCACTGATTATGATAATTAAGCTTCTGAAGGCAGTGTGGTAGATCAGGCCCTGTAATCCACACAGACCCCTCTACACAGGAGGGAGGGAATGTCAAGTGCTTGGAGGTGGGCCCAGAAATAAGGTCTAGGAGGAATTCCAAGTAGGCAAGAGCACATAATTGGGAAAGGAGAGTGGGCAGCACTAGGCAGGTGAGCAATGAACATCAGGATACTCAGCATGGAGAAAGTAGACAGAACACAATTATCAGGGAAACCTGATAAAAAGCAATTAGTCAGTGAACATCAATATCTACAATTGGGCAGCAAAGTTCCAACCACAGTCATGTGTCTAGGCAGATCTCAAGTTCCTGAGAAGCCTGGCTACGAAAGCATATCTCTGCTCTTAGAGGAACTAGGGCACCGACCACTGTGTGCAGACAAGCACTTCACAGGGGAAAAACAGAACAGAGCCCCATTTCTGGCACGGAAATACAAGGCCATTCTTAATCACAGCTAAGCAAAAGCAGCCTTACAAAAACCTAAGCACACAAAGTCAGAGTGAGACTAGCAGACATGCTGATCGGCTGAGCTGGTTGTTTCCAAAATTCTCCCCAACTCAAGACAGATTAAAGCCCAAAGCCTCATTCACGGCTTGACCTACCCCAATTCTGTCCACCAAACTGCTGTGAAGACATGAAAGCCAGCAGGACCTCACAGCCCTCCGAACATCAGATAACATGACGCAGGCCATGCACAGATAAGAGCTGCTTAAAGAATAACAATGAAAGAGAAAGAAAGAGCCACATGGAAGGACCAGGGAAAAGCACTATGGAATTCAGTGTATAGACAATCTCTTCTCTGTTCACTTTCTCCATCTACTACCATTTCCCTAATCCAGAAGATAAATCTTAAAAAGCTCTATGGCCTGTAGGTATTGCCCAGAAAACTATTCATTTTTATATTTGTGGTTATATCTAGAAGAAAATAATAATTTGGCATTGGCTCCTTGGTCAAGACCCATGCCCACAACTACATGTAAAACATGTTGTGGGAAGATCAGATTCCCATTACATGTTTTTCCTAATGTAACACACACTGTGGTCATAATGTATAGCTGGGAGCTCAGCCCATATTGCTACTCTTCTTCCCCATCCTGAACCACAGACTTAGAAGGTCTTGAAGGGTTTGAGCAATGCTCTGGCCTATCCACTCTCACTGTACAGATGAAAATCTGTGGACCACTAAGGAAAGTTACATTAAAAAAATTACACAACAGACTCGTGGCAAGGCCAGGAATGAAACCCAGCCATCTCTGCTCCTTCATGATTGTAGTGTCACCAAATCTGGTAGATATGCCTGCCACTAGAAGCAAAATTCAGTTAAATGCATTCACTCCTAATTTTTAACCCTTCCCACCTGAGCTCACACACAGCCCAACATAAAATCTCTTTCCACGTGCAGAGACGTTCCTTGATTCATGGCAGAATCGAAATCCCCCCACTAGAAGTTACACAGTTTAAATTATCCAACTCCGAAGCAAGAGAAAGCCTCAAGCAACACCATCTGATTATGATATCTTGCTGCTGCAGAAAATTAATCAAATTCATCCTGGAGGCTCATCTGCTGCATGACACACTCATGTCTTGATATTGAAACTCCCTAACAAATTTCAGCCCAAGATGTGCTGATGAATTATTTGCTAGTACTTTCTGCTCTTCATCTGTTACCGTGACTAGCACTTGAAGAAATGTAAATGACAAAGTTGCTTGACCCATAATATATATGTAAGCCTTTGTACTGACATGAAAGATGGGAGAATAGAAAGAATTTCATTTAGGGAAATACTTTTCACTGTTACTTTCAAATATAAATAAGTGAAAAGAGAAGGTGAGAAAGTCTAACTGGTAAATCATGAAAACTAAGTTGCGATAACATTTGAAAACTGTGAATTAAATTACTTAACAATAGTCATCTGTACTGAAATAGTTCATTCCTTAAATTCTGTGGGTCTTTCCCCGTGGAAAAACCTTTCTGAGAAGTGCTTTAAATTTCATTAGGCACCAAGGACATGAATTAAGGATGGAGTCAATAGTGAGTGGGGCCACTGGAGACAATGTCCCCACGGCACTGACCCTGGCCATCGGTCTTGAAGCAAGCACTGTCACTGCCTTAATTCTTACTCCCTCATCCTCTGCTACATTTGTATCTGGTGATTTCTAGGAATGAACCTTCTTTGTGACACATGCTGCATATTACTCGGTTTGAACAAGCCTTGAGTTTATGTGAAGTAAAGCAATGTTCTTTTTTCAAAGCTCTCAGTTCTTAAAATATCAGAACCTGCAAAAAGCACATGCAGAGCTGTTGTTATCCCTGCAGATCAACAGCTCAGTCACTGCTATGAGATATTAAGAAACGAGTTGGGAAAATAAAGCAAATCTTTAAGGCTGCATGTATTCTGGCAAATGAAGCACAGCAGAGAGGCACAAACATATTAAAAACCATTTTAGGGAGTCAGATCTTGCCAAGCAAAAAAATCTGGGGCCACTCCATCTACCCAAATGTTTTCATAGAGATTTTAGCTAACAGGCAATTAAATCCTAGGAGCAGCTACAGGCAAACAGAGACTTGGCGGGTGAAAAATAAGAGTGGATGTGGGCAACAGCTGGAGACAGAGGAGTATTTGCAAAAATATATTAGGGTCTCCTAACTGCCCCGGAACAAATACTCACTAAAATACTCATTTTAACTTTAAATCCCTTCAGCTGAATACACTTCACAATTTAAATAAACATTTGAAACATGTCAACTGCATATACCTGTCTCCTAATTAAAAATAAAACTTAAAAGGAGACACTAAAAATTAACAGAGAAGTTCCCATTCAGCAAGAAAGATAAGATATGGCCCTGGCTAGGTGGCTCAGTTAGCTGAAGTGCTGTCCTATACAACAAAAGTCTGTGAGTTCGAATCCTGGTCAGGACACATACCTAGGTTGCAGGTTTGATCCCTGGTTGGGGCGTTTATGAGAGGCAATATATCAATGTTTCTCCCTCATGTATCTCTCTCCCCTTCCTCCCCACCATCCCTTCCTCTGTCTCCCAAATCAATAAACATATTCTCAAATGAGGACTGAGAAAAAAGATATACAGATTTTATATAGAATTTCATATTTAAAAAACAATCTCTTGGGCTACACTTAGTGACATGTTTCTGAAGAGTACAGTATGGAAAGGAGGAAAAGAGTAATTACATCATGGAGGAATCTGGTAAACACTAGTATAAACAGGTGACCAAGTTCATCATCAACAATTATAAATCATATTGATAATGTGTACTCTATATGGTGTGATAAAAGTGGCACTTCACCTCTCCCTCTCCGGGCTTCCTCCCAAAACTCAATAGCCTCAGTCTAATTAGTCATGAGAAAAGTAGACACAACCCAGTTGAGAGCCATGCTACAAAATTCCTGACCAATACTTCTCAAAGCTGTCAACATCATCTAAACCAAGGAAAGTCTGAGAAACTGTCACAGCCAAGAGGAATCTAAGGAGATACAACTAAATGTGATGTTGTATCGTGAACAGGATCCTGAAACAGGAAGATTACATTAATGGAAAACTGAGGGAAACTAAATAAAATATGGACTTTGGTTATATCATATCAATATTGGTTCATTATTCTGACAAATGTACATTACTAGTGCAAGATGTTAATAATATGGGAAACCACGTGTGGGGTATATAAAAACCCTCTGTGTTAACATTACAACTTTCTTATAAGTCTAAAAATACTCTAAAATAAAAAGGTTTTTTAACACATTTAAAATTTGTTTCTTGGATATCTCCCTTGTCCATTCAAATCTTGTGCTTCTAACCAAGTATCAGAAAGAGAATCAATGAGGCTTGGCCACCTGTTCTGTGACAAAGAAACCTGCATTTAACTTCCAATGGATCACCTAATTGTCACCAGGAGGGAATGGTTTTGTCAAAATAGTGTCCTTGAGTCAAACATGGAGCACACTTAAAATCAATGGCAAAACTGGGGATGAGTGACCTTTAGCAATGCAGTCAATCCGTCAGCAAAAACAGATTGATGGTGCGGCACAGCCCTGGAATCTAAACAGAGAAGAAATGTGTGCAATTAAACCTTGGTAATGAATGCTTCAAAATACTTTAGATAGAAATTCAGAAACGACAACAACCTAAGCTTTAGCAAAAAAATAGTTTGACCTTGTATGAAAAACATTTAAAAAATTTAAAAACAAAATGCTCCAGCGCTGGAATCATGGGCATTATCAGTTTCACAAATCATTCCCTGGATTTGGATGGCAGTAGATAAAAGTTAGGTTTACAGGGGTAAAGGTTAAAAAGTACTATGCAATTTTTAAAGTCCAGGTTTGGGTTGACTAATCCTGTAGACTCTGTTTACATTTCAGTTGAGATCTGAAGACATTAACTGATACAAGGGAGGTGGGGGGTGGGAGACTGAAAAGTAGTTTACTACCAACTGTTGGTCAGGAACAATGTACCTGATTTTGAAAGGTTTAAGTTGAATCAACCCTCAGTCAGTATCTTTTATAGAACACTGGTTCTCAAACTTTACTATTCATCAGCATCACCGGGAGGGCTTGTTACAAAACAGACTGCTAGGCACCACTCCCAGAGTTGCCTATGCAGTAGGTCTGTATCCGTGGTCTGAAAACTGCATTTCTAATAGCTCCCAGGTGTTGAGGATATTTGTCTTCGATACTGTCTTTTGTAAACATTCCAACATTAGAAAACCTACCACACTCCAATTTACATGATTTGGGACTTTTCTGCTCTTTTTCTTTAGCAACAAATATTTTCTGAGCACTTATTCCAGTGTCCAGCACCATATTAGATGCTGGCTCGAGTAGAGAGAGCCATGAATAGGTAAAAAGCACACAGCCCTTAGATCTTGTTCCAGAAGGACAGGTAGCTAATAATTAGTTCCAAAATTCATTAATTATAATTTCAGAAAGACCTAAGTAAGAGAAGTACAAGGTGCTATAAGACCCTGTGAGATAGGGTGTTCTGACCTCAGCAGGGGTCAAGGGAAGTCCTCCTTAAGCAAGTGATGCTTGAGCTTAGTTATGAAAGAAGAATAGAAATGGGTTCTGGGAGAGAGGATTCCATACAGCAGGAGCAGAGCCTGCAGTAGCATAATGGTGCCTTTCCACTATCTAAATGTTTTCAGATAACGTCTAAGATTCAAGCATGTTAAAAACCAACTCGGCGCTACGGCAGATCTCATAACAACTCAGGACATTGCTTGCTCACAGACTTCATTCAGAGCTTTATTTTGGTCACATGGCACCTTTCCGGAAGACCTTCCTTTGTCACCCTGTGAAAGACTGGCAACCTCCCCCACCTGATACTTCCTATCCTCCTTCCCTGCTTTCTTTTCTCCTTATCACTCATCACTACAAGACACAATTGTATTTTTGTTTATTGCCTGTTGCCCTGTCTACTGGTTGTCCACCCAGACCTGTTCTTCCTTTCTTCCTGAGCACCCAGCTTTTCAACTAGTAACTACATTTCCCCGTTTCCCTTGTGGGGCTAGGGAGAATCATGTGACTATGATTTCTCCCAAGGTGCATGTGTAACACTGATGTATGAAACTCTCTGGTCATTTTCCTAAAGAAGCTTGCCCTGAACCCATCTCTCCTCGAGCTGCTGGAACCTGAAAACCAAATGCGGAGGGAAGCAGAACTGCCCCACCAGCCTGGCATGGAATGACCTCATGGAGTAGAGGCTGACTGATGACTCCTTGCCCGGGGCTAGTACATGCCACATCACAGACATCTGCCTTTTGCTGGCCACTGCATTTTGGAGCTCTCTGTTAACATCGGTTTACCCTTTTCCCTAACGACACCCTCCCATATTAAAATGTAAGGTCCATGGGGACAGAGATTTTTCTGTATTATTCACTAGTGCATCCCTAACAAGCAAAATGGTTTCTGACACATGGTAGAATACTCAATAAATACGTGTGAACTGATTAAATGGACTTCATTATCACCACCGTTCCACATCTACAAATCACCTTTGTGGCTTCAAGAAGTTCAGATTAAGAGACCCAAATTGTTCCCCAGACAGTGCCCCCAAAATCCTATACCTCTTTCACTGCCATCTTCCCTCCCCTTCCTCCACTGAATGTGCCCTTCAGCCACATTACCCTCCCTCCAGTTTCCCAATGTGCCTGGCTCTTGCCCAACTCTGGGCCCTTCAAAAAGTTGGTGCCAATATCTACTCCCAACCCCCTTTGCAGAAGTAGTCCCTCATTCCTTCAATTAGCTGCTGAAATGACATTTCCTCAAATGGAACTTCTCGGCCACCCTATCAAAATACAGACCCTGTTTCTGATATCAGTTTCTATTTATTTTATTTATAACTTATGAAAATGGGTCATTATAATTTTTTTGCTTTTTAATTGTAAATTTGATTACAATTCTATACTACATGAATCACTTTCGTTTTTGTTCACCACTCGGTTCCCATTGCTTAGCATAGTGCTTGGCCTGTCCTATGAAGTCAATAAAGTAGGGAATAAACAAACTGCACTAAAGATGGTGTTTTTAAAATATCTGAGGTAGACATGAGTGAAAGCACACGTAGCTCTCCATAAATGCAGTCTTCAAATGTCTCTGACTACCAACCCAAGGATAACTTAAATTCCTATTTACGGAGCTATAAACCAATGCACATTCAGTCCTGCTTTTGTTTTCTTAGATCATCATTCCTCCTTTCCAGTACTAGGTTTTAGTTGCTAACGACCAGGTGGGATTCAAATGATTCCTCCTGGTGTGATGGACCAAGAGCAGGTTTTACCATGATGTCTTAAAAGCAGGTTCATATGGGCATATACAATTCCAAATAAATGATTATATTTTGTGGGCCTGCCAACTGGCCTCCCAGGACCTCAGACCCAAGAACCAAAGTTCCTCTTATCTCGCAGGTCAACATTTCAGCTCATCAATTTGCTTCTGGATTATGTAATCTGAGGTGGCCTCCTGGAACTGTGTGGGCAACAGCCAAACTGGGCACTCTGGAACACTGAAGGCACTCAAGGACACAGACTTTTAAAAACACCATTTTTAAAAACTGATTCCTCGTGTATCTTGTGAAGATACAAAGTGACACATGGGATAAAACTGCACAGAACTAAACACATACACAGAGACACAAATGACTACAAGTATAACAGGAAAAATATGAGTTAGATCAGTGGTATTATATCAATATCAATATATAGATCAATATCAAGATCCTGATTGTGACATTATACTAGTTTTGCAAGATCTTATCATTGGGAGAAACTAGGTAAAGGGTACATGGATCTCTATTATTTCTTACAATTGCACGCATATCTACAATTATCTCAATCTAAATTTCAATTTAAAAATTCTGCCTGGCTGGTGTAGCTCAGTGGATTGAGCGTGGGCTTCGAACCAAGGGGTCACCAGTTCGATCCCCAGTCGGGGCACATGCCTGGGTTACAGGCCAGGTCCCTGGTACAGGGCGCATGAGAGGCAACCACACATTGATGATCCTCTCCCTTTCATTCTCCTCTTCACCTCTCTCTAAAAATGAATAAATAAAACATTTTTTAAAAATTCTGCTTCAACATATATAAACTATGTTGCAGACTTCAACTGGTTACTTTTCTTAAAACAAAACAAAAAAAAAACAGGAAGGAAGAGCTGGGAAAATGAGAGAAAGAGAAGTAAAGTAGGAGTGAATTGAGATAAATAAAAATGAAGTAGGAGTGAATATTAAACTTCATAGTTGGGGATATTACTAAAAGAATACTGTAATATCTGAAAATATACACACATATCTTCAGTGTACTTTCATAAGAACATTAACAAAATAAATAAAATAAAATATATGAAATGAGAAATAAAACATGCACACGTTATCTTCACTGTACCCTCAGGTCACAATGTCAAAGAGTAAAGGATTGTTAGAGAACACCTAGTTTAATCCCTGTATTTCACAGTTCTGGAAAAATAAGGCTCAAAAAATAATTTGCTAAACTTTAAAACTTTCAGAAAATGAAACAACTTTGGCATAGGGAAGGACTATTTAAACAAGACACACAAACACTAACCATAAAGAAAAAGACCAAGAAAATTAACTATGTTAAAATAAGAACTTGTTTATCAAAAGACATCAAACAGTAAAAGAACAAACCACAAACTAAGAAGGTATTTGCAACAAATATAAGCAACAAAGGATTAATATCCTGAATATGAAAAGGACTCATAATTATAAATAAGTATGAGAAAGATAACCCAATAGAAAATAGTTAAAAGACGTGGATAAGTATTTCAGAGGGGAAACCTAAGTAGCCCCAAAATATGCAAAGATGCTTAACTTCATTAGTAATCACAGAATGGGAAAAAAAAGAAGTCAGACAATACCAATTATTGAAAACATATGAAGCAATGTGAACTCATACATTGTTAGTGTACGTGTATATCAGTAAAACCACTCTGGAGAACAATTTCACCTTTTCTCATGAAGTTGTACATTTGAAGATCTAACATTATATGTGTGTCTTTCTGAGTGTATATGCCGAAGTGTGAATGTGAATGTTTTTATGTGTCTATGTGTACACACACACACAGGGGAAAACCCCTTTTATAAATACACACCAAAAGACCTATTTTCTGATCATAACAGGAAAAAAAATGTAAAAAGAACCTAAAGGTCCATCAACAAAATAATGGATAAGATATGGAATATTCCCAAAGTGAAATATTACTCAGCAATGACAATGAATGCTACATAAAACCTTAAAAGGAATCTTAAGAGCATATGCCCTGGCTGAGATGGCTCAGTGGATTGAGTGCCAACCTATGAACCAAAAAGTTGCCGGTTCAATTCCCAGTCAGGGCACATGCCTAGATTGCAGGCCAGTCCCCCAGTTAGGGGTGTGCAAGAGGCAACCAGTTGATGTTTCTCTCCCTCCCTCTAAAAAAAATAAAATAAAATATTTTTTAAAAGAAAGGAAAAATTTTAAAAAATAATCTTAGGTATATAACACTGAATGAGAAAAATGAGAAAAACAGCATACTATTTCTGAAGGTCAAAATATAAAATCTGATATATTATCCAGGTTTGCATATATGTGTTAAAATTTTTTAAAGCAACAGAATGACTCACAGAAATAAGATTAATAGTTATAGAGTGAAAGAAGGTGGAGGATGAGGTAAGGAAGTAACATACAGGTAGATAGAATTACATTGGTAATGGTTTAATTTTCAAGTTAGGTGGTAGGTACAAGAGTGTTCCTTTTATTATTATGTATATATTTTCCAATATTCTTCAATATGCACTGAATATTACATTTTTAAAAGAAAGTGATTTTTGTCCTGGCTGGGTAGCTAAGTTGGGTAGAGACTTGTCCGAATACACCAAGGTTGTGGGTTCAGTCCCTAGTCAGGGCACATAAAGGAATCAACCAATGAATGCATAAATAAGTGGAAAACAAATCAATGTTTCTCTCTCTCTAAAATCAATCAATAAAAAAGTTTTAAAAAAGAAAGTGATTTTCCTAAGGCTATATTTCTGTTTAGTGGAGGGACCAAAACAGAGAAGTTTCCTGTTCCATATATCAAAAAAACTTTCACAGTGCTAAGTACCATATTTTGCTGTGTATAATGCACACCCACTTTCTTGGCCCAAACTTTCAGGGGAAAAAATCTTTCGATTTAATTTTTAATTCTACTTACTTATTTATTTATATTTTAATACCTGTTTTTGTATTATAAATGACTTTTAGCATCTATTTTTGAATATATTATGGTACAAGAAATTTTATGTAACAGATAATTACAAAACATAAGAACAGATACAAGGTATTTCATGTACTACCCATGTATAATGCACATCCTTATTTTTCCCTCAAAATTTGGGCAAAAAGTGTGCATTATACATGGCAAAACATGGTATATATTAGGAACTAAAGAGACATTTGTTGATGCAAAAGGAATTTCATGACTACTTAAGTTATTAATTCCAAACATGAATTCTCATAAATCCATTAATATGTCTGATTTTATTTTACTTTTATTACATTGCCTTCGTTGATCTCTTTGATAAGTAATAGGTCCAAATTTTCACAAGAATGTTTTAATAGTAATGCCTTACATTTCAAAACAGTGATATATATTCTACTGATACTATTCATCAAGGTCTAGGGTCTAACCTAAATTAACAAATGATTATGACTTTTAAAAGAGATTTACTGAATTCCATTTCATGAAACTATTTGTTTGCTATGGCCATTATCCTTTGTTGAATCACTGCCTATAATAAAACAAAGCAAGCAGAGGGTTCTGCTTCAGAAAATTATTGGTTCTCAAATATATACATATGAATTGTCTACTTCCTGCCTCTTATCATCTCCTAGTCACTGGCACTCAGACAATCAAAGAGATGCTTCACTGTCCACCCTTGTGCACCTAACTGTGTTCATGAATAGAGGCAAATAAGTGTCTTTGAGAAATAATGTTAGGAGGCCAATGGCAAAAAAGACCGTGGTGGTGCTCCCCAGAAAGCCTGCTCATCATCTTGCAGAATCACCAAAAAATGCTCTCCACCACTAGAGGTGTGTGTTAGCTAAGAAGTTAATAAAACCAGAATTGAGTTTAACTCTACGCTTAGAGTACTAACAAAGGTACAGGCCTACATTTGATCCCCCATCATGCAGGTCAGGGTAAAATGAAAAAACACATGACTATTAAAAGCCCAGAAATGACACAAACAGCACTTCCTAAAATTTGTCACTGTTCCCACTCAAAGTATAGACAATTTAGTTCACAAACGTGACTATTAAAGAGGAAAGTGAAGCTGCAGGCAGAGTACAAAAGACCAATCAAGAGATGAAGACCTGAAGAGTAACAGAGTTTAAAAAACACACACACACAATAGAAAACAGTGAAAAAAATTCTACTGCTTGACTGGGAAACCTAACATAGAGTACAAAATTATAAACCTGGGGTAAAAAACTTAAATACATATGACCTTAAGGCCCTCATGATTCACAGAAGAGGAAACTGAAGATAGGGTACAGAGCTGACCTTGAATTCCGTATTTCTGAACTGCCATTCACTGAATAATCTTACAACCACTTGCTCGCTCTCTGTCCATTTCCTCAGCTGTAAAATGAAGAGACTGTGTGATTAAATGGTCTCTTAAGATGCCTTACCAGTTCTAGGACTTGCTAAGACTTATAGACCTTGTAGAAGTCCAACCCTCTCACTTTACAGGTGGTAAGTCTAGCAAACTATTGTTTGTTACTTATGGTAAGATCTTCCATTCCTGGTCTATACACACTTTAGATTTGTTCACTCATCCTCACATGACCGTAGGATATAAGTATAATGGTTAATTGTATGTGCCATCTTGATGGGGCCACATAGTGCCTAGATATTTGGTCAAACGTTATTCTGGCTGCGTCTCTGAAGGTATTTCTGGATGAGATTAACATTTGAATTGGAAGACAGAGTAAATCAGAGCACACAGGTTACCCTCCATAACATGAGTAGACTTCATACAATCAGTTGAAAGACTAAAGAGAACAAAAAGACTGACCTTCCTCTAAATAAGGGAGGTAATGCTCGATACATATTTGCTTAAGGAATGAAATATGATTTCTCTCTGTATTTCTAATCTTATTTCCCATTGATAATCATAGACTTTTAGATCTTGACTGAGAGATCAAATTGTTCATTCTTTAGACATCACTGTTGTGTTAATAAAATTATCTTTGCTCAGACTTTAGAAGTGAAGCCATTTACTCTAGACTCACATGCTGTGTTTTGTAATACATACAACAGCATCTCTCTCTTACATTTATGTTTTTAGGTATTTAATATTCCCTCATGTAGTTAATAACTTTTTATATTTATTAGCATCACCATTGTTGTGCACATAGTCATTTATTGGGTTGGCCAAAAAGCCTGTTATGTTTTTTTCCATAAAATAGAAGCTATTTTTCATTTGCACTAATAACTTTATTGATTTGGATATTTTGAGTACGTAGGCTATCTCCCGCTATTGGCTTCTAGTGCGTAAAGGCCAGAGGTGCTGCTAAACATCTTCCAATGCATAAGGCAGCCCCACAGCAAAGAATTATTTGGCCAAAATCTCAATAGCACCAAGAAACTTCGCAAACCACTTCTGACACATTTGACCAGTCACAGCACCTTCTCCACACACTGCACAAATCTTTTTTGTGTTGCAGTTGCATCTTTATCTTTCTTGAAATAATAAAGCATAACACATCAAAAATGTTGTATTCCATCTTCAATATTAAAATGGCTGCACAAAATTTCACTAATTTTGATAAGTTTTTTAAAATGCACACTGATAGACAATCTAACAAAATTGTTTCAAATAAAGTTAAGACAATTACTAGAGTCACCATATGGAAAAAAATGTAACAGACTTTTTGGCCAACCCAATACATCATTGACTTTCTTGAGAATTTGCTATTATACTTTAAAATTACTAACTTCACTATGAAAAACATGAAGTACTTACTGATCATTTATTCTGTCTTTTGATAATTTTATCTGCATATTTTACAGATACTTTACTTTTATTATTTTATTATTCTTTAAAATTTTTATTTATCTTAGAGAGGGGAAGGGAGGGAGAAAAAGAGGGAGAGAAACATTAATGTGTGGTTACCTCTTTTGTGTCCCCTACTGGGAATCTGGCCCACAACCCAAGCATGTGCCCTGACCAGGAATAGAACCAGGGACCCTGTGCTTCACAAGCTGGCACTCAATCCACTGAGCCACACAAGCCAGGGCTATATACTTGATTTTTAAATTAAAAAAGGTCATATCGAAGTTTAAGTAATTTCAATGTTATAATTTTTGTGAGTTTATTGCACTTTTGTTGGTTAGCAGATTTCAGAAATGACAGTGGTGTCTCATTTAAGCCCTTAATACACGAGGATGGAAATAATCTCTCTTTTTATATGGATCAAAATTTGAAGTGGGATTTCTTTTTTATATTTTTATAAAAATTTTACCATTAATGTAGGCATTTGTGTTATATTAGGCTGTTTGCAGAACTAATTATTCCAATCAATACTTTGAATTTCTGATCCATGGCTTCGTTGATATATTGCAGGTA
This sequence comes from Carollia perspicillata, assembly GCA_004027735.1. Taxonomy (NCBI): domain Eukaryota; kingdom Metazoa; phylum Chordata; class Mammalia; order Chiroptera; family Phyllostomidae; genus Carollia; species Carollia perspicillata. The sequence continues at coordinate 13,494 of PVKM010000706.1, forward strand.
TATGGACTTGTTTTAGTTTTAAGTTGTCTTTGTTTTCTTACCATTATAACAGCAACCACCAGAGTAGTAAGTTCCTGGCACTGTTTTAAGTGATTTACAAGCATTAGTTCATTATGCAAATTTGATTATTATATTCATCAGTGTCTTCCAAAGAAACAGAACCATGTGTGTTCACGTGTGTTACATGTGTGTATGTAAATACCTGTATATTTCATATACTTACTATTATTATTTATATGTATATATAAGCAAATAAGGAATTGGCTCACATGGTTAGGAAGGCCTGAGAACCAGGAGAGCTGGTGGTGAGGGCTAGTAGGCTCTACACCCAGAAGGAACCAATGTTTTACTTCAGGCCCGAAGGCAGGTTAAACTGATGTTGCAGCTCAAAGGGAGGAGAACACAACAATGACGTCTAAACAATGAACAATCTGTTCCCTCAGTAAAGCTCTAAAAGCCTATGATTATAAATGGGAAATAAGATTAGAAATACAGAGAGGAATCATATTTCGTTTCTTAAGCAAATATGTATTGAGCATATCCTATGTCAGGCACTGAGGCATTTGCAACAGTAATAAGCAAAAAGTCACAATTCTTATCTTCATGGAACTTACTATGAGCGAAGCCTGATATTGAATAGGTTAGCAAACAAATATAAAATCAATTGGAATAAGAATGTAGAGCAAAGGCTCAAAGCACTAACCTGGATAAGGGACAGCTTTCTCGGGGAAGTGGTGAGTAAGCTGAGCCGTGAGAGATACCTAAGAGTTCAGGCAACAGAGTACAAGAGAGAAGCTTACCAGATAAGGAAAATGGTATATACAAAGGACCTGTGGCAGATAGAGCACAAAAAGTGAGGAAGACTTTGCAGATATAGGAAAATCCATCCTAAAATCCATATAGAATATCTAGGAACCCTGACTATCCAAAATAATCCCCAAAAAGAACAGAGTTGGAGGTGTCATACTTTCTAAATTCACAACATATTACAAAGCTAGAGTAATGAAAATAATGTAGTACTAGCATAAAGACAGACACGGATCAATGGAATAGAATATAGTCCTGAAATAAGCTCTCACATACACAGTCAAATCATACACGGTCAAATGATCCCCGCCAAGGGTGCCAAGGCCACGCAATTGGGAAAGTGAGTCTTTCCAACATGTGGGAAAACCAAATACCCACAGGCAAAACAATGAAGTTGGACCCTTGCCTTACACTGTGCACAAAAATCAATTCAAAATAGAGTAAAGACCAAAAAGCAAGACTTAAAATGATGAAAATACTAGAAGAGGACATAGGGGGAAAGCTTCGTGGCATTGGATTTGGCAATGATTTCTGAAAGTGTGCACTTATTAGATAAGCAAGATAATTAAATAACTAGTCATTTAATATTATATAAAGCAGTCTCATGAAATAGTAACCCAAATGCTTATTCCACCCCAGTTCCTGCCTTATTTTTCCCGCACCAAATCAGAAGCTCAAGGACCATCATCACTGGAAGCACTGATTTCAGAAAAGAGCATTTGTGGGAAGATTCCTATAGCTATTGTTGTCGAGGCAGAAAGGCACCTGATATCCATGTTTACCACTCCTCTTTTAAAGCCTAAATTTCATCACAGCAAACATAAGGCATTGAAGATCGAGGTTTTGGTCTTTCTGCTGCATTTAGAGTTGAAAACCTATGCCCTCTAAATTAACAGGTTCCTCTGCAGTAAGTGCCGTAAGCAATAACCACCCAATTGCTTAGGTAACTGCCTCCACCTGGGGCTCCCCTGCCACCCAGTTCACATGCTACCTCCTCTATAAATCCCACGCCCAGCCACTAGAGCCAGTGAGATTCAGTGCCCTCTTCTGAATGCCTGCTGCACTTACTGTGCGAGCCTTCAAAAGAACAGCACTGATGACCTGTCGCCTTGTGAGGAGGTTGGGCCTGTGTTGTCCTGTCTCTAATAGACTGCAAGCTACTGAAGAGCAGGGCTGTGCCTTACATATGTATTTTTGGACCATAAGATGAACCTAGGTTTTTAGAGGAGGAAAATAGGGGAAAATTTTTTTGAAGCAAAAAATGTGGTAAAATATTTAATAATATAAATAACATAATATTTCACCAATATAAATGTAAACAGAACTCAACAGCAGCATTAACAACCATTATTCCTCCCAAATTTGGGGTGGGTGGGTGAGGAGGAGCGTCTTATAGTCCGAAAAATACAGTGAATCTACAGCACCAAGTAGATCATGGATGTTCAAAGGAAGTTTGTGATTCAAATGAAATGTTTTCAAAAAAGAAGCCAAAGTAAACTGTGCATTACACTATAGATCCCTTAATCCATACTACTGCAAACTACATTAATTGTAAAGCTTCAAGAACATCCCCACTGCTTAGACAAACAGGTGTGGCTTACATAATCTGCTCTCTCCAGCTGTTACTTATTTGTGACAGATCCTTCCTAGCTTCTGCTCCCTGTTGATCTGCAGGATTACTACAACTTTCAGGTTTGATTTTCTAATTTATTCCTTACCCAAACCATAAAATAATTTTAACTTCCTTTTTTAAAAAAATTCATTAATTTTAGCGAGAAAGGAAAGAAAGGGGGAGGGAGGAGAGACAGAGAGAGAGGGAGAGAGAGAAACATCAATTTGTTGTTCCACTCATTTATACATTCATTGGTTGGTTCCTGTATGTGCCCTGACCAGGGATCAAACCCGCAACATTGGTGTATCTGGATGATGCTCTAACCAAATGAGCTACCTGGCAAGGGCCTAATTTCCCTTTTTGATACCAGGGAAAAAAGCTGACACTTAAAAATAATCAGAACCATATCCCTGAAATAATCAGAACCATATCCCTGGGGTTTTGCATGACTATAAAACTGAAAAACAACCCTGGAATAAAACAATATTTATAAATATTGCTATAAAATTCATTTATTAGTCCCATAACTTTTTTCTTTTGGCAGTTTCTCCCACATAATTATCCTTAACTAAATACTGTTTGGTATGCCTGCTCTTTGGAATTGTGTTTCCCAAAACAACTTTTAAATCACTGCCTATGAGCTAACTGGTAGCCATGTAGGTAGCCAGAATAGGACGAAGTATTGATGCAAATAAGTGTAGAAACCATGGGTAAATAGATGGAAGTAGGAGGGTTGGGAGTAACAGCAAAAGTGCAAAAGTCAGAAAAAAAATGAAAATCCACGAACCTGGTGATGCTCCAGAGAGGAAACCAGCAAGTGTTGACGCTAAACTAGCAGAAACATCAATACTTCCTGGCTCCCCCACTGAGTGCATCAATTTACCACCGGCAAGTTGCTCTTCTGCTGCAAGTGACAAATAGCAAATGTGTTCAACAATCTGAAAGGAACGACCCATAACCCAGATGTATGGCTACGTGCAGCAATGAAAAGAAGTTAGTGATTGTTGAAATTCTCAGTCTCAGCTCCGAAGATTACCTTAATGATCAGGGGCAAGTCATTTCCCCTCACTGAAAATACCACCGTTTCCTAACACTAGTGTGTAGGACAGAGTTAACATAGCAGGCCTGAGACTGCTCTTCTTAAAACGATCTGCTTTCAAGGTTGGTACCCAGCTAGAGTCTAGGGTATTGGATTTTGGGAAGGTCCCTAACACCCTAACTGGGAAGAGTAGCTCACTGTACGTAAACTGTGCAATCAACATGGTTAATGCTAAATACCTGTTTTCCTTCTTGGAGTCTGCAATTTTGGCACATACCAGGCACTGGTGTCTGTGTAACCAGCTCCCAACAAAAGCCCTGGGCACTGAGTCTCTCATGCGCTTCCTTGGTAGACAGCATGTCACACAAGGTGTCACAACTCATTGCTGACCACAACTCATTGTGGAGTCACAACCTATGTGACTCCAGTGGGACAAGATGGTTGGAAGCTGTGCCTGGTTTCCTCCCAAGTTGGCCCCATGTGCCTTTTCTCTTTGCTGACTTTGCTTTCTATCCTTATGCTGTAATAAATCATAGCTGTGAATGCAACTATCTGCTGAGTCCTGTGAGTTCCGCCAGTAAACCATCAAACCTGAGAGTGGTGTGGGGGACCTCTGACACACCTCGTAGTGTTGGACAGTCTACCAAATATCTTTCTAACAACCTTGTGAAGTAGGTATCATTTTCATTCTACAGATAAAGAAAGTAAGGTTCAGAGAGGTGAACAGTATAACACAGAAAATAAATACTGCAGTGTTTATTATATGTGGACATTCTCAAATTTTAGTGAACCAAGAACTATCTGGAGTGCTTGCCAAAAATGCAGTTTCCTGGGCTGTCACATGCGTTTTGAATTCAGTAGGTATGAGGCACAGGACCCGGTATTTATAATAAACATCCCAGATGATTCTTATGCAAGTAGTCCCAGAACCACATTTTGAGACACACTTTGATGTATATGAACTACAATGTCCAGTTTCCCAAGCTGCGCAGTAAATGGCAGAACTAGAAGTTGTACTAACCCTGTTTAACAAGGCCGAGGCTCTTTTCACAGCGAAATTGCTTCCAAATACCTCAAACTCTTCTGTTCCTCTGGTTTGCTCTGCCTTCTTGCTACAGGTATCCACCCAGCTGGTGGCAGTTTGGTACAAAGAAAGGAAAGTATCTTAAATTCCCAGCACCAAACACTAAATGGTATCCTGAAACCAAATAATGCACACTTACCACAGAAAGTCAAAAATATACAGCTCTTGAAGAGTTAACACTACAGCCTTAGTTTTCAAAAAAGGTTTGATGTGCTAGTGGGAAGAGAAAATATAAGCTTATGTACAAATTTAATAAAAAGAATATGGATTTGCTTATGATTTTAGAAACAACGTGATAGTTATCATTTTCTGTGAATGACCAAGAAAGGGGAGGGTGATAAAGATTATTTAGGATACCAAATTATCTCTCTGGCTAATCAAGGAAACAGCCTTAAATAAATGCTCAACTTTTTAATTACTTTTTAAGTGGGCATAAAAGTATTATTTGTCTCATTTAGAATAAGCATAGTATAGTACTATGTCCATTGAAAGGGAATTATTTTCAGTGCTTTACAGTTAATAGTAGCTGTGTCTGAAATGCATAAACTTCTTGGTAGCTGCTTACTCAACTGATCATTTTTCACCTGTTATTACTGACTCAGACTGTTATCAATTCAGTTCAAAACAATTCAGCAAGTATTTATTTAGCACCTACTGTTCACTTGATGCTATACTAGCTGCAAGATCAATATTAAGAAAACTGTTCTCATATTCCCAATACCTAGGTGAAGAGGAAGAGACTAGGAAAATACAGCTACCATCATAGTTCAAGAAAACATATAATAGAGGAGCCAAAGAAAACAAATAATATCTGCTTAAACAGGGTAGGCCTCGCCAGTTTTCCCACATTCTATTAGATAAATATGGGGCAAAAAATGATGACAAGTCTGGATATCCATGGTCCAACATCATCTCTAAACCAATAGATCATCAAGAAGTCACCCAAACCAGCAATCTGTCCATACACCGCAGTTACTGAGAAGCGTCTGCCATTGTGCTGGCATAGGGCATCTTGTGCCCTTATCTGCAGTGCTGAGCACTCACTCATCATCAAACTGCAGCAGTGTTAACATATGCTGCAGTTGTGCTAATGTTTGTTTTATAATCACCACTGATGTACCCTTACACCAGCCAAGAAGGTAAGTGTCAAGTGACCGGAAATAAACTCGAAAACAGCACCTAGTTCAACCTCCCTCCACCAAACCAGAAAATCCACTCCCCCATTTCAAGGATTCCAATGTAAAAGAGTAAAACGTATATAGCCCTATAGATGTACAGGAAACTACACTACCTGGATGAAAATATAGTATTTTTATTTTGTGTCCCATGCCTTCACCCTCTTTGGGAAAACAAATAAACGATGTTAGGCAAGCAGTCAGCTTTGATGATTTTTTCCATCATTCAACAAACCAAAACTTGAAATCACTCATGGGTCAGTTCTTTGCATATCATCCAGATCCAGCAGGGTAAGAATGTTCTCCTAGGAGCCAGTGGCCATCCTTTACCTCCTAGAACTCATAGCCCAGCTGGTGGTCAACTGGCAGAGGAAATGAGCTAAGTTGGACAGTTGTATGAGTAGGGCTAACTTCACCTGCCTGAATTTCACCTCTGCTGAAAGTTCATTAAGAGCACCAAAAACTACCTAATTTGTAGGCACTCAATATTACCCACTAAAAAGCTGAATTATGAGCAACAATCATAAACAGAAGAAGCCAAAGGTAAACTCCCATAGGAGGTATTTAGAAGAGATTCGGCATTTTATGTTGTTTAATCAGTCAAAGGCAAATCAGGGAAAAAGACAAAAACTTGTTTTCAGGTTCTTTAATACACAGCTAATTTAATAAATATTTATTTCAAGTAACAGAGATTCAGTAGGTTCCCCATCTTACACAGGATTCAGCCTGAACTAAGTCAAAAGTGGAGAATTCTTGTTTAGATTCTCATTAAACCTTTAAACCCATGTGAAAATGCTACTGCAATCACTAAGAATTTTTTTAAAGATTTTATTTATTTATCTTTAGAGGGAAGGGGAAGGAGAGAGGGAGAGAAATATCAATGTATGGTTGCCTCTCGTGCATCCCCTGCTGGGGACTGGCCTGCAACCCAGGCATGTGCCCTGACTGGGAATCAAACCATGGTTGTTTGGTTTACAGGCCCGCGCTCAATCCACTGAGCTACACCAGTCAAGGCTCACTAAGAATTTTATGTAGAGTAAAAGATAGGATAACACAGAAGTCCCTGACTCAAGTTTAACCAGTCCAGATTTCCAATGAAATATTCCTTTACACAGGGCTGTCCAACCTGAGGCCCAAGGGCCGCATGCAGCCCAGAATGGCTGTGAATGAGGCCCAACACAAAATTGTAAATTTACTTAAACATTATGAGATTTTTGTGTGTGTGATTACATGTTGCAATGTATTTAATGTGTGGCCCAAGATAACTCTCCTTCCAGTGTGGCACAGAGACACAAAAAGGTCAGACACCCCTGCTTTAAAGGAAATAAACTGTATAGGCAAACCACTATTATTTATTTCAATAAATAAATTTATGGAGAATGGAGATGTTAACTGGAAACAGGCAGTGCTTTTATTATACTCAGAAGCATTAAACTCTTAAATCATCTGAGACACCCCTTACTTGCCTAAATTTTAAAATCCTACACCAAATCCACCAATTTCTCCCTCAAAACTGTCAAAAGGGAAGTCATAACTCAGCGGAAAGAAAATTATTAATGCAAAGATGGCAAAGCCGTGTCTTTAAAAAATACAATGAATCACTCCTTATTTTTTACCTATCTTTTTTATTGAAATACCATTCTGATCACTCATGATCCAAGAACATTCAAATAATAAACCAAAAAGAAACATGTTAAAGACTGGTCTTCAAACATTAGAACCAATGATGTCTCTTTTGCCTCTGATCTCGCAGACATAAAACCATATCCACACCTCAGTGGCAACCAAACCACTCAGGAAAGCTTCCTTTAACTATGAGCTGTTTTGAAGATATCAATTTGAGCACTAGTGACTATTTTTTTTCTAATCTCTGAAAAGCTGTAGGGATCTCAGCAGGGGTTGGAGGAACCAGCTCAACCTTAGGATAGTGCCAAAATGTAGCTAATCAAGGCTTCAAGCCAAAGCATCTTTACCAGTGAACTCGAGGGGAAAGGGGAGAGCTGGTTACAGACAAATTGGGCCATGCATGATTCAAGGATGGAAAGTCCATGCCTTTTAGCTTGAAATTTGAGATCCTGGGGAAATAAATGGCCCTTTAAAAATGATTCAGCAAACACTACTAAGCCATAGATGCTGCTGCTCCCAAGAGATAGTTACTTCTCATTTCAGGTTTAAAATATAAAGCCCTGTCCTATCATGTAGTATCTAGTTTTCAGTGACCAACAACTACAAAACAACACCACTATAATTTTATTTCACATTCAAAGTCAATTTCAGACTTCAGTCATACAAAAAAAAAACCTTAGTTTTGGTAAGGAATTATAGCCCCATCTCCGAAATATGAAAGCAATCACAAAATAGCATACAACTTGGACTACATTGCTGTGCAAATCTCAGTTCAACCTAAATCTTTAGTGGTAGCCTTATAGTGGTTTCAATGGAAGTGTCCCTCAAATAATCTCTACCAGGCAAAAGGTCAGGACACGTGGCTTTCTGATCTAAAGGAGATAAAATCTGCCCCCCCCAAAATTTTGAAGTTATTCTTTAGCAATGAGTATTCAACAGCACGTTTCACATTCAATCAGATCATCTGCAGACTAATTCCTTGCCCTAGGCCTGAGCTACAACTCCTGAGAACCTGCCAGTTTACGACACTGGTAGGAATTCCAAGTCTTACCAGAGTCATGGTTATGTAGGAAAATGTGAGCAGTCAGGTATTCCAGCTGAAACAATGGGGTCAAAGGTCATTTCAGTGTGAGCTTAAGTAATTCTCTGCAGAAAGACTCTGGATGAGGATGCAAAGTACAAGCCTCAAACCTGCACTTTGACACCTCAAGGACCACTGGAAATTCTACTGCATGCCCTGGCTTTCTGGGCCAACACCGCTTAATTACTACTCTGACACAATGCAGATCGCTCCTAGCAAAATTAAAGCAAAAGGGGGTTTTAGACCAATACTTGTGTTGTTTGATTTCAAATGTTCATATTCTCAAAAAATAATAAGGATGTCAACATCTTAATTTTAAGGTAATGAATTTATTACAAACCAGAGACCAGCTGTTTTCCACTATAAGAGTGTCATGTGAAAAGATTGCCCTTTTCTCAAATATTATGATTAGCTTTTTGTCACCTCTCCCCTTTTGTCACCTCCAAACAATAATCCAAGATGCCAAGAATCTATGGGATACAGAACTATGAAGTAGAATATTCTTTTAATTTTTCAGGGTAAATGTGAGAAACCAATTTTAGTCACTTGCTGTATAGCAAACCATCCTATACAAGCCAATTACTGTGGATTTCAAGATCCTTGGTATGTACAACCTATAGTGTTCTGTGCCACACATAATCTGCTTCAATGTCATAAGGTATGTTTATGGGTGAGGTGAACATTTAGAAAAGCATTAAATGCAGCGCTCTTGTGATAACAATATCCTAAAGGGGAATGTACAATTCTTTCTTTTAGCCAGGTACATTTGTGAAAGTTTCAAATGCATAAAAAATTAGAGCGAACTCAACCAATGATAAAAAAGTCAGCAATGTTTTGATCAAGAATAAATGCATTAAAAGAGCCAAATCGACAAGTTCTCAAACCTATATTGTGAGGGGGTTGTTGGGGAGTGCAGAGCACTCAACCATTTTTCCAGAGGACAGAAAAATCTAAACTTAAAGATGAACCCTTTCTTTCACATCTTGGCAAAAATAAAATCCTATTCCCGCCACCTCATCTTGCAATTAAGGAAGTTGCTACAAATAGCAACATAGAAGTCATGGTCTCTGTTTTGCTCCATTCTTAACTTACCCTCTAGGAGTAAAAGAGATTACTCAAAAGGCACTAGGCAGAAATCGCTTTTCCCTATGCCCAACTCCCTATTCTGCGGACTTGGAGCGGGTAAACACGGGCGGAAGAGTCCAGCAGCAGCCTGCCTTCTCCCAAGGGTTCAACGTCTGGGGTGTTCGGCGGCAAGGCTTCAGACACGAAGCTCAGCAGCCGCTGTGTCGCCTCCTGGAGTCTCCACATCCACCCAGCCCACCCTGACAATCGCCCTAGCTTTTATCAACCCCTAAAGGTGAGATTTTTTTGTCTGGGTCTCCAAAGTTTGCCCAGCTTCCGACCGTCAACCACCCACCACCCGGCTGGCCGAGCCCCGGGCAAGGCTGAGTCCTGCCCTGGCCTTCAGCCCGGTCAGTCCCCAGGGTTTTGGGGGGCCACAGAGACAGGTTTACGTTTACCTCCATGTGCTCACAGCAGAGGAAACAAAAGAAAGCCACCTCCCTGATAATAAAACGCCATCTTCAACTAATTGGCAAACCGGGGAGCCTCTGGGTCGGTCCCCCGCAATCTGGCCCTAGGCGACGCCCCCCATCCTGGTCTCAGGCGGAGTTTGTAACCACCCCGGGAAGCTCTGCTTAAACCTTTCGGGGTGGTGGGGGGTGGGGATCAGGGACTCTTAAGATCCCTACCTGACTCCACACCCTGGTCTCCGGGGCAGCGTATTTCAGTGAGAATTAAAAAGGGGCGGTAGTGTCTCCCACAGATACACTTAATCTTCTCAGAAAACTGTTCTGAGGGACCTAGCGGAGGGGTTGATGAGACAGCGAACCGGCCCGCATGGAGCCGCAGCGGGTGTACTTACAAAGCTATTAAAGCTCCGGCGGAACATCGCGTCCAAGGCTGGGGGCGCCGAGCTGGGCTCTGCCGGGCTGTCTGGGAAGGTGCCGTCCACAGAACACACTGCAGCGTGGGCCGGTGGCGCCAAGCGCACGGGAGGAAGGCTAACCCGCCACCAGCCCGCTGCCGCCGCCCTCTTTGGCTCTGCGCGCTCCCCCCGCCCCCCGCCGCGCGCGCCCCCGCCCCGCCTCACTCGCGGCCCGCGCCCGCCAGTCCTGGGGTCTGTGTCCCTGTAGCTCCCCCTTATCTGGCTCCCCGCCGCCCCTGCGCTCCCGCAGCAGCCCGCGGAGAAGGCGAACCCAAAGCGCGAGGGAGGGATGGCGTTAGAGCCCTAGACTCCTCTTGCGGTGAGGGGACGCCCCTATCTCTCCTCCGGCGCCGGACCCGGCCCCCCACGGTCTGCACTCTTACTCCGAGCAGTGCCACCGCCCGCCCTCCCCGTTGGCCAGCCCGCGTGCTTCCGCCTCACTCCCGGCTGGGGGGGGATGGGGCGGGGACACTCTGAGGCACCTAGCGCCTCACCTTGCCTCAGCCCGGCACTACTCTACTGGCTCGGTCTCGAATCACAGCCTCCCCTACCCCGGCCCTAACTCCGCCGCGGCTCCGCTTCACTCGCAGCCCCTCCTCAGTCCGCGACTGCCGCCGCGCCCCGCGCTTTCGTCCCGCACCAGGGCTGGGGAGCCACAGTGCCACCCAGCAGCTCGCCCCTAGCTCACGAGGCAGCAGGTCTCAGAGCAAGGAGTGGCAGGGCACTGTAGAGACCCCGAGCAAGCAGAGCAGGGGAACTAGTTATCAAAGCCTCCCCGTTCTCATATGGAAAGGCGCGGGCCACCCCACTACCCTCTCCTAGCTCCGCTCCCACCTACGCGGCTGTGCCCCCCTCCCCCTTCGTTCTTTCTCTCGTCCTGTCGCCCACCTAAGCCATCTTACTTCCACTTTCTCAGAGCTAGTTAAGTCAAGCTTTGTGTCGCCACTGCGCAGCGGGGCGGGATTTCCCTGCCCCTCCACCTCCAGCCCCGCCCCCTCACCTCCTTCCCCGCCCCCCGCACTTCTTGCGGAGCAGCCTGGGAGTTGTAGTACAACCCTACCTCTATTCCTCCTTGTACTGCGGGCCGGGAGCTCCCCCACTCGCCTGTGCAGGGTTTGCCCAGAGGGTTGACGGAGGAAGCGGCTGAGACCGCCTGGCCCAACCGTGGTTCTCTGCACCAGCTGGATGTGGAGGCCGGGAGCGCTCGGTAGATTGCGCGTGATGGGCTATGTGAGAGGGATAAATGAGGTGAAGCCCGGAAGGCTGGTAGCTGTCCCTAGGGCGTGAAAATTGTGAAACCCTCTACGCTCTCGGCTCCTAGTTTAGAACTATAATTTGCGAAACTAAAAATGAGATATGAAAGCTGAATCTAGAATTGCTCCGAGACTGGGCATCCCAACCCCCACCTGTTTATGGCTTGCCCCGAGACCGTTAAAGAACTTTCGAATCCCTCTGTAAATGTAAAGAAGAACTAAGTGCACTTACCAGAGCCTTCTGCCGCATCACATTCTCATGCCAGTCTAGAGCTGAGGACAGGGTCCAGCTACGCAACGGGCTTCCCCTCAGGTGGTGAAGGACCTTTAACGCTGTTCACAGGCTCTTCTTTTCCTCTGAGAGGTTCATACTCACTTCAACAAACCGTTATTGGGCATTTTCTTTGTACAGTGCAACGTGGTAGGGGCTGAACTTAGTGATTACCCGAAAGACCTCCTCAGTAGGCTGGTCGCAGTAGAGTCGGGGGATACCTGCTGGAGGAGAGGTTCGAAAGCGGGGGCGGGGGGGGGGCGCAATATTGCATCTGAAAAGGGGGTCTGGGAAGCTTTTCTGAAATCGCTGAAGCTTAAACTGGACCTCGAAGTGTGGGGAGATTATACAGGAGCTGACAAAAAGAGCCGAGTTGAGCCAAGCCCAGGATGGAGGAACAGGTCCGTGAGAAAGTACAGAACGAGCTAAGAAAAAGAACACAGTGCCCTGGCAAACGCCCAGGATGTGTGAACGGGGGCGGCAGGCATGAACTAAACCCCAAAAACAATCTTCAAAAATACACTACGACGTTTGAACTTGATTCTTTGAGTGAGGAGCCCATCCCCCAAGAAGTGCAAATGAAAGAGACGTAATGTATGTTCCGAAACTGCCCTTAGAAGTAAAACCATACTAATCCACTTCTTTCTCTATTGTGGTTCCATCAATTTGCTCACACTTGAGGGTGTATCTAATGATTTTTGAGGTTTATGTTAAGTGTATATATTTGAGATATTAGGATATTTTATTGCAAAATGGATCTAAGCTTTTGCTATCTACTATTTCAAAGATCTATTTTCAAATAGAGTTTATTTTCTGTCTTCACTTTTATTGAACACAGCAACGAATATAACTTAACTCACTAATTATTTGTTGAACATCTACTATGTAAAAGGCCGTATTCTAGATACTGAAATTTGAGGGTGGAAGAAGTTATTGCTGTTTGTGGTAGGCATTAGATTAGAATCCTTATCAATAAAATGTATCCTTATCATTAAAATACATAATAGGAAATGAATTTAAATTTAAATGAATTTATTAATGAATTTAATAATAATTACTATGTTTTCATATACAATTTTTTAAACAAATGGAAGAATGTACTTTGCCTATAAATTCAAACAGATGAACTTAAAAAATTAGAGAACTGGACATTGTTTTGCAGTGTTCTCTCACACACCATTGTGTATTATCTCACATGCCATTGTCATGTTTCCCAGATTAAAAGCAAACCATTTAGCCCCAAGATATAGCAGTTATGTTTGTCATATTTTCATTTGTTGTTACAGTTCCACTATCTCTATGTCCTCCTAATTTATTTCATCACAACATCTATATTCATGGGTTTAGACTAATTTGCTTGAGTATAAAAATGCAATTCCACACAAATCAATATATGCTCAGCAAAACATGAATTTATGCAAGGTAATCTTTTTCCATATTCAGACTCAACCTGAAATTAGAGTTGCCCTCACACACATGTTTTAGAGTTACTTTCCTTTGAGTTATTTTTTAAGACAAGAAGAAATTATTCTTGATCTTTTCAGTGCCTCTTCACAGTTTCTAAAGAAAACCCAGGTGTTGTAGAAAGCTGTTGTCAATGACTATGAAAAGCAGACCTTCAGCCTGCATTTTTATTTTGGCCAACTCCATAAACAGAACTGCAAAAACTAACTTCCAGCCTAAACTGTCAGAAGCCTCGGTATATATAACACCAACTCTTGTGGTGTAGCAGCTGACTGCAGCAGAAGCCCTGATCTCCTGCCTGCAGGAATTGTGAAGGAAGCAGTCTTCTGTCCTTTTCACATCTTGGCTAGATATAATGCTTACTGTAGGATAAAGGGAAGGGAAAGTGTTCTTCCTTGACTATTTTAATTCTGCTGCCCCATTTCTGTGCAAGCCTCTCGTAAGCCCTTCTTCTCTATTGATCCCCTTGTTCTTTCCCACCTTTTACCTCAACCCCTCAGAAATCTCACCATGGTAAATGGGCAGAACAAAATCTCCGGCACAGGGTGCAGTCCACAATTGTGAAGGAGGGGAGTGCACTGCTTCTGCAGTAAGCCAGTTGGTCAGCAATTCAGGGATCCAGCAAGAAGGGAATGGTAAGAAGGAGTCACTTCCTCCATCTAATACTAAAAAAAGAAAAGAAAAAATTGAAGCTGTTATATCAGCATCTAAATCAGTGCCATCAGCAAGTTGAAGAAATTCAGGTGTCTCTGCTGAGCTTTCAAACATACCTCATAAGATACCTTTTGCCCATTTGAAAATTTTTCTCCCTTCCAAGACTTGCCTTAATGTTTATTTTAGACCAATTTTACTCATATCTTCCTAACTGTCAGCCCTCTCCAATTCATTTTTTACACTGCAACCACAGAAATTTTTGGAGGACAAATCAGATCAAATCATTCCCGTTTGTGACTTTTCAGTAGTTTCTCATGACTGTTCGGATAAGTCCAAAATCTGGCCTTACCATCATTTACATGGCCCTGAATTCTCTGATGCCTGCCTTCCTCTCTAGCCTCAGTGGGCCTGTTCTCCCCCTCGCTCACCAAGCTGCACTCTACTCGACACCTTTCTTCCCTTAAGTTTCCAAAGATCCTTCTTCCTTGACAGCTTTTGCACATGCAACCATCTCTGCTGGAATGCTTTCACATGGCCTTTGCTATTCACCTTTCAGATCTTAGCTTAAATTACACTTTGTCACGTGAGATCAAGGCTACCTGTTATAGTGCTCCAAATAGGGTACTGACAAATGAAGTTACTAATCATGGAGAACAGCAGAATTCCAAGGACATTGTGGATGATCTAGTGTTGTTTTTGCTTTTCGAAAAGGGAAAGCTGGTGTATTCTAGTAATCATGATATTAAAGGGATACACATTTCTAGAACCAACCGTTAAAAGGATAGGGTATTTTATTACAGTAGAAGGGAAGAGGCAATCACTAGGAACCACAGTAAAGTCACTAAGATATAGTTTGGCCTTCAAGATTGTGAGAAAATTATTTCTAATTCAAAATGCTACCTCCTCTCAGGCTGTATGGGGAGGATAGACAGAGAAGAGGCTAAAAAGGTCATGGCATAGGAAGACAAAATCTTTATCATCCATAATAAGAAGGCTTTAACTTCAAATATATCAGTATAGTTAGATTATTTAGAAATAAAGAAGTAAATACCGGAAGAAACAGCTAAAATAATAGAAAGTATTTGCCTCTAAGAAGCACAAATTGAGAATGGGAAAGAATGGGATAAGGGAAGGGACTTTTATTTTTCCTCTTTATAAGTCTTATAACTAACTTTTCAACTATGTGCATATATTATTTTCATAAACATAAAAATTTGTTCAAAATAGAAATAGCATTTGGACCTACAAACAGGAAGTTGGAGAGCATTCTAACGAAGAGAAATGGTGACAATGTGGAGATAAAAGTGTTCCAGTAAATGGTAAGTGGACCTGCCTATCAGAGCAAAAGGTCCATATTGAGGATTAGTAAATGATATAAAATATAAACCTCCCTTCTCAGGAAGTCACTAGAATATGCATTCCATCATATGAGAGACTAAACCAAGAAAGATATGTGACCCAGAAAATGGGGTATGAACATAAAAGAGAAGTGAAGGGAATTCCCTAGATGATAATAAAAGAAAAGTCAAGATAAATAGTTTGCATCATACCTAGAGAGCAACCAGACCTAAAGAAAGTAGGAAGATGGAGGAACATAGGAGGGCTTTATCTAGAGAAAAAATAATTTAATTAACTGATAGATTACCTGCTATGTTTGACCACATGGAGAACAGTATTCAGAAAGGTTTTACAATTGTATGAGACAATTAATGAAGAATTAGTGAATGATACATAGAAAAAGTAGCCAACAAACTAACAAAAACCAAGGCAGTTTTTAACTCCAGGAAAAAAAATAGAAGTTGCTCAACACACTAAATGAGTTGTGATGAAATGCTACTTCCCTCCAAAGTAAAAGACAGTTACATAGCCATAACAACAAAAACACTGCCTTACTAGTATGCCAAATCCTAACTCTTTTGTAGGATGAAGGGAAACCAAGTCAGAAAGTTTGGTGTTATAAGAAGTCTGAATCATTATTTTTCCATGAAAATATGGAAAATAGTTTCCATATTTTCCATTTATTGCTTTTAGACAGCAATAAATGCTGTCTATCTAAAAATCAAAAGATCAAGAAACATCAGTATAAGTATGTTATATAGAAATGTAGGAATAAATACTAGAAGAAACAGCTAAAATTATTAAAAGTGGTTGCTTTCATGCTACAGATCAGAAGTTGGGAGAGATGTAGGGTTCTGTTCTTTTTATTTACAAGTCTTATTAATCTATTTAACTTTTTAACTATGGATGTGCATTACTTTCAAAACATAAAAGTTAATAGAGAACATTTGAGATCTTGCTTCCTGGCAGTGTCATCAGTTTGGTTCAAATAAACTCATAAAAATTCTATATAAATTTGGACTTCCTGGTTTTTTTAAAGATTTTATTGATTTATTTTTATACAGAGGGGAAAGGAGGGAGAGAGGGAGAGAAACATCAATATGTGGTTGCCTCTCACAGGCCCCCTACTGGGGACCGAGTCCGTAACCCAGGCATGTGCCCTGACTGGGAATCGAACCTGCAACCCTTCCGTTTGCAGGCCAGCACTCAATCCACTGAGCCACACCAGCCAGGGCCAAATTTGGACTTTAAAAAAAATTATTTATTTTTTAGAGAGAAGGGAAGGGAGGGAAAAAAGAGGGAGAGAAACATCATGTGCAAGAGATACATCAATCAGTTGCCTCTCGCAGGCCCCCAACTAGGGGGACCTGGCCTGCAACCCAGGCCTGTGCCTTGATGGGGAATCCATCCAGCGACCTTTTAGTTCACAAACTGGCACTGAATCTATTGAACCACACCAGGAAGGGCAACTTTGGATGTTTCTTACATCAACATTTACTTGGCATTTCTGGCAGGATTCTGAAGAAGCCCATCCAGGACCATCCTATGCTAGGTACCAGCATAGGCCTATTGTGCCCCACTGTTTCTCTGCTTCACATTTGGTGAAGTTGGGAAGGACATCAAATAAAGACACTCTCCAGCCTCGTTGGAAGGAACTTAATCTGCCACTTAACCACTTAACCTACCCTTGCCTCTGCCTACAAGGGACATCAGCCCTGGCTAGTGTGGCTCAGTGGATTGAGCATCAATCTGCAAATCAAAAGGTCTCCGGTTCAATTCCAAGTCAGGGCACATGCCTGGGTTGTGGGCCAGGACCCCATTTGGGGACAAGCAAGAGGCAACCAGACAGTGTTTCTCTCCCTCTCTTTCTCGATCCCTCCCCTTTCTCTAAAATAAATAAATAAAATCTTTTTTAAAAAGGGACATAAAAAACTCCTCTAGGATGAGAAGCTGTTAACAGCAGAGATAGACAGCTATCCCAAGACATTGACAAGGCCTGTATCCCTATGGATTGATGCTGAACTCAGAACCATTTTGCTTAATTGTCTCTACCTGTCTGCTAATGATATTAGTAGCCATAATAATACTTACACTCATTCTTGGGGGGGTTTTATATAGTCCAACTGTTTATGATTAGTGAACATGTATAACTGTTAATACTCTTTTTATGGCTTATGTAAATGTTATATTGCATGCAAAATATAGAAAAATGAAAATAATACATATTTTCCCAGCTTTACTGACATAACGTGTAAGTAAATAGCATTTTGAATGGGCAGGAAGGAAGAAAGCATTCTAGACAATTGAAACAGCAAATATAGGAAGTACCAAGTTGACCTCCCTAGAGGAATATGAGTTCACACTGGGGAGTAGTGAGAGATAATTTGAATAGCTATTAGTTATTGAACCCTTGCTATGTGCCAGCCACTGTGCTAAACATTTACATGCATTATCTCATTCTCGCTAACGTCGTAATCTTCCACTATTATCCTCATGTTATAAATTAAGAAACTGAAGGGTTAGGGAACTTGCTCAAAGTCATAGCTAGAAAATAACAGAGCAAAGAATCAAACAGGTCCACCTGACTTGAAATCCATGCACTTAACCACTACATTTGAAGGCAGAATTGCCAAGGTTTGATCACTGATTTAATTTATGGGACAAAGGAGAGAAGTAAATTCAAAACGAGTCCAAGGAATTAAGGTTGGTGAACTAGGAGAATAATGTTTATTCATTTATTCATTTCAACAAATGGTTTTTTGAATATTGACTATATCCAAGCTGTGTGACAGAGCTATGGTAATGTACTTGAGAGATATGATCCCTGCTCTCACAGAGCTTACCTTCAGTCATGCATAGGAAAATCATTCAGGGGGAATATCAGTGGAGAAAATTATGAGTTCAGTTTTAACTATGTTGAAGTAATCGAATGCTCAAATAAAGTGTCCAGTATGCATGAAAAATGTGGTATTAGAGCTTGGTATAAAATGCTCTAAACCTCCAAAACCTATTCTTGGTCAAGGGAAATCAAAACTTTAGAAAAGCTATTTTCATTTAATGCTTCAGAAATCCTGCATGAGCTTTAAGAGTACAGTTTCAATGGTAGTTGGGCTGGAAGCCAGAGTGCAGGAGTTTATAGGTATAAACTGTTCATGTGCAAAGCTTGATGGTGGAAAAAAGGAAAAAAGCACAATAGCTAGGAGGGCCATCAGAATGAAGCAACTTTGTTTTCTAAGCTAAAGGAGACCTATCCATGTTTAAAAAGCAGAGAGGGAAAAAGCAGATTCAGTAGAAAGGGGGAGCTAAAGATTTTAGAAAGAGAAACAATTGAGAAAGCCGGGTGTGAAATGAAGTCAGAGGGGATGGACTGGAGAAAATGAGGCTGAGGTCTGAGAAGGGAGGAGGGAACCTTTTTTTCCTGTAAGACAGGAAAGAAGGCTGAGAGGGGAGAGACGAAATCAAACAGTGCTAGAGGAAAGATGCCCAGGAGTGAGCAGTCTCAGTCTTTTGAACAGAGCTTAGATTTTTTTGTTTAAGAAAGGTCAACTGGGGAAGGGGATGGAGCTTTGTAAGGAAACGAAGAATTGAATTTGAAGTTTACATCTAAAAATTAATGAATTTGAGGGGTATTCAGCAGCCTTATTTCAACCACTTTCTACTGTTTGAAATAATAGTAGGTTGCACCATCCTCCAGTCTTTGTGATCAATTAATTCAAATTTTATCTCACCCAGGCCAACATTTAGATACTAAGACCCAGGCAGGATGCCATCAAAATCCATTAAAAATGGCTCTCTTCCCAGCAGTGATAGTGATGCAGACTCCCCTTAACTATCAAATCCAATCTTGAATTAATTAATATCTCTGTTGGTGTCTGTTTTATTTTTGAGTCATATAGTTCTCAGCACCTCACCTTCTAACATTTTTTTATTCCACTTGACATTCTTCAGCAAGTATTGAGTCTGCTCTACTTGAAAAAGAATTTGCCATTTTGGTTTCAGTTATTTCTTGTCATAGGATATAACTATAATACACAAACACGCATGGAACAGAACAAACACCAGAGCTTCTTGAGGACAGAGACCACGCCTTATTTATATTTATCCCTATTTCCTAGAGAAGAGGGTGACACACTGTTGAAGCTCAAGAAATGTTGACAAAAGAATGAATGATTATCTATATGCTGTTACGGGAAGAGCCCAAAACTGAGATCCAGGTGTCAACTCTGGCTGAAATCTAGAGTTCCCCTTGGACCAAGCCATACATTCTCTGGGCCTTATTTTCCCCATGGGAAAATGAGAGGCTTGGATAATTTATTACTTCTGAATTTTTATATCACTTTTAAATAGGTAAAATTTCAGGTTTCCAAGTAGCAATATTTAGATCGCTGTTAGAAACTTTTTCTAAGTCCCTGGCCAACCAGATGTGCTACTCAAAGTTCTGTCCATTGGGAAGATTTTCCTTCCCCGGTGTTGTTTTTTTTTTGAGTACCCTATGGTGGGGTTGTAGTGTTGGAGTCATTCACTTTCAGATGGGGCCAGCTTAACTATGCAAAATTATGTGCAAACTAGGCTCATGTGTTTCTTTTTTTATCTTAAGACATTTGGTCACAGGTAACTTATCATGAGACCACGGGTTGGAACTGAGGGAGGGGCAGCGGTATGGCAGGAGGAGGTGCCTCAGGAATCTGGGCCACCTACTTATTAAACTAACTAATGCCCTCAGAGCCTGCTCAGGCTCCATCCCACATATACATCTTCCATGAGATGATGAAATACTTCTGGGCACCCCAGACTTTATGGCCAGGCAGATTAGATAACACTATTTGTGATGGGAAACCTGTGTCTTTATCCTCACTTGGCCAGGCATTCAGTCTCCACTGGAAACCATCAGCAAACCAGAAGATTCTTCTCAAAAGGAGAACTCCCAGCAAAGCTGGCAATCAATTGAGGTGAGCCAGGTGGACATCCCAGCAGGTTTCTACTGGACATTCTCAAACTCCCATGCCCCTATTTTGAACACCGCCTTTTCCTAGCCCCTGCCTCGGAGCCCAGGGCTCTTCTGCAGTCCCCCTTTATGAATAGATGTATGATAAATGAATAGATGAATAGATAAACTTCTTTAATCTAAGAATTAGGGAACTTTTTAAGTGTTTAGATGTTTGTAAAAAACCACAGGGACTGAGCAATGCTGAACCAAAGTAATGAGTTCATGGTAGTGGGATTTAAGTATTACTAAGTAAACTTTTTGATTGAGTAGAGAGGGTTCACTCACCTACTGCCTCTCAAATCACCTTTTAACTGCCAACTACTCTGTCCAGTAACTTCTGCTTTACAGTTATTGGGAGGGCCAAGTTTATTCTGTGCTCCAGTCACCCTATCTTTAAATATTCAACACCTCCCTGTTATTTCACCCTCCCTACACCATACTACCATTCTTGTGGTTTATGAAAATATTCCTGGTCAATGCTCAGTTGAAAAAGGAACGCCCAACAATAAAAAAAAAAGAGTAAACCCATCAAATAAATTAAGTACATTTAAGTACATGAAAAGTACACTGTACATTTCATTCAGAGTAAAACTGCTTCCTCCCTTTTGTATAGGCCTGCTTATAGGTTGTCCAGTATCACCTAGGCAACAAGATAGAATCCAGACTTTAGAACAACATGTTCTCGTCAGTCTTCACCAGAAGTTAATCAGGTCCTACCCTGCAGAACACTACTAAGACTATGATTGGCAATGTCTCAACTCCTTCTCAGCGGTAAGTCATAACTAATAATTAGGCTATTTCTCTGGTAGCTCTCATTCCGTAACTACTGGTCCATCTCCTATCATTAATGGCTGTTTTACTGTACCATGGGGCAGACATGTTTCCAATGGCCTGCAGGTTTCCACAGATGTTTTAGCCGGATCTAATCACTATGAATCTCCAGCAGACCCACTCCCTTCCCCATCCCAATACTGTTATACAAATGAACTTGCTTTAAATGAAGGCAAAAGTCACGGAAACTGTGTAGAGTTTATAGACCAGTTGTGTGTATATTTGACAGGCAACAGTTTTCTTTCTTTTTAAGCATCCACTAGATCATTTCCTTCTTCATCTCCTTTGAGCTGCCACCCTCAGTTACTTTGCAGTCTCCGAGATATTTGGTGTTCCCTAAAGCACAGGACCCTTGATAGTTGCTCTGATTCACTCCAGTTTACGAACGATGCTTCCTGGATGGTGTGCATGTGCGTAATATGTACAGAGTCCCTAGTATCAGCGATTTGTATTTAATAGAGAAATTTGAGACTACTTTACTTTTTAGCAGTCTGTAAAGTGCCATATTAATATTAATTGATATTAATTATTATTATGTAGTAGGAAAAGTCAGTATCTTCTTTGGTTAAAACCACAGTTGCCTCAGGAATATATGCTAATTTCCCTAATCGGCTTTTGTTCTTGGCTCAGATCATAAATAACATTCATGATTGTGAATATACAGAGAATTTATTTATAGCCTTGACAGTTTTTTGAACTGTTTAAATATCAACATAATCCAAATGAAGCCTGCCAGGAAAATAATTGATTCATATTCATTCTATTGGTGACCTTCCACAGAAAGAAATTAAGGATTACATAAATACAGAACAGATAGGAACAGGCAAAAGTTCAGTAAACTGCTGTCATTACAGTTGATAAAATTATGTATGTTTTGTTTTTTTCTGGGTACCTCACATTTCCACAGTGTAGTTCTACAATGACCTTTGGTACCTTTTAGAGGAAGACATATGCTTATTTTAATTTCTTCCTCAACTGCAGGGATGGCAAATATATGGCACATATGTTAGCCAGTCCCCACTCTCTCGTTCATAGCAGACAGTGCTAGTCAGTCTTGGCATTCTTTGTCATGAATTTGGAAGTAATACCATAATCTTTTGCAATCCAGCCCTCTACACAGTTATATGAATAGATCAAGAGTAGTTACCTGAGATGAAAGCCATTTGTCATTCTTGCTCTAACCTTAAAACGCCATCCCATATCTTATCAAGGATCAGTGGTGTCAAGGACTGGAAACTCAGCCAATCTATCTTAAGAAAGGGAAATTTATTATATGAATACAACAGCCCTGGCTGGTGTGGCTTAGTTGTTTGGAGCATCTTCCTGTACACCAAAAATTGTTGCAGGTTCAATTTCCAGTCAGGAAACGTACCTAGGTTGCAGGTTCAGTCCCCGGTGGAGGCATGTATGGCAGGCAAGCATTTGATGTTTCTCTCTCCCTCATATCAATAAACTTTAAAAAAAAAAAAGAATACAACAGACACTATTACAGGTATCTGGTCTATGAAGTACAGTCAGACCACAGAATGATTGAAGCTAAAATTGGCAAATGCTTGCTCCTTCTCTCAATGACCATGCAATGGCTCTCCTACATTATCTGTCTCCTCTTTCTTTTGACTGTCATTTTCTACTTTCAAGCAAACATGCCTTCCTGGCTGGACTCTACATGTTATTTAATTCAAGTATCCACATAGTTCTCTCACTAGAATCTTTGTGTCTCTTACTGAAAATTCTCAAGAAAACAAATCTGATAGCCAATGAATTTATGGGTTCCTAGGAGTCAGTTGTGTATTTTTGGTTCAGCCAGGGTTAGGGGAGTGCAATCGTTATATGAAATTCTGTCCCTCAGAGAGCTGTGAACATGCCAGGTTAAACCTCAACAAGTTGTGTCATGGTGAGCAAACCTACTATCCAGTCTGATCATATGTATTCTCTGTTTGTCCTCCCTGAGTAAGTTCGCCAGATAAAACACAGGAGACCCAATTAATTTTGTACTTTAGATAAACTATGAATATTTTTGACATATGCATACCAAAAACAGAATAGAAACTGTTTGGGTGCAGAGTCTGATTAATGTGCATTCTGTGTGCATTATGTAGTAGAGTGTTTGGAGCACCATGGATATATAACAAATGTCGCAATTTCAAAAAATAACTTTTCTGGAAGAGTTTCATCAAAAGAAGGAGTTGAAGGACTGTTGAGCAGGGCTTGTGGCTTTTGGGTAGGATTTGTTTCAGGTTTTCCACACCACTCATTCCTCTTCAACAACCAAATCAGAACCAAAGTACTGATTACAAAGGACTGAATTATTCATTATGGCTGGCAGAGACCTGATAAGCAAACACTGGTGCTGCTAAGAGGTAGAATGTGGATACAACTTAGACTTTTGACTTAAGAAAAGGTCCTCCAACTTTCCATGTGAATTGTAATTTTGTGACCAACTTGCATGTTCCTGTGTGTAAGAAAAGAATGGGTGGTGGGGAGGGACAGAGAGAGAGAATGAATGAGAGTTTAAATAGACTCCAGGCCACTTACCCAACCAGCAAAATGAACGAGGACACCAGGTGTACCTCACATAACATACCTGGTCAGAGGTTGTACAGAGAGCACAACAAACACAAATCACCCTTGAAGGCAGTGACCTTACCCACTAGTGACATGTAACCTAATGCATGTTACACTCTGTACAATCAGATTAGTCATTTTTTCCAGTGGGGTGGAGTCAGTGCAAGGGTTGGGGTGTGAGAGGACACTTCCTCTCTAGTACTTCCCTCTTATTTTTCTATTTTCTGATGTTAACTATTATTAAGGCAGTAGTACACTTCACCAAATATATTAGTTTCCTGGGACTGTCATAGCAAAGTACCAGGTGGCTGAAACAAGAGAAATAATTTAAATTATCACCCAAGGATATGTTTATTGATTTTAGAGGGAGAAGAAGGAAGAGAGAGAGAGAGAGAGACAGACAGACAGACATTCATCAATGTTAGAAAGAAACATTGATCAGTTGCCTCCCGTACACATCCTGACCAGGGATTGAACCCACTACCTAAGCATATGCCCTGAAAGGGAATTGAACCCATAATCTTTGCATGTAGGGGACAATGATTCAGCCACCTGGCCATGGAAACGAGATGAATATTTTATCTTGCACTATTGAAGGCTAGAAATCTGAGATCAAGGACCACATTCTTTCTCCTCTCAAGGTTGTAAGGAAGGATCTTTTCCAGGCCTTTCTCCAAGCTTCTGGTAGTTCCTTGGCTTGTAGAAGCAGAACTCCAATCTTCACATGGCGTTTCCTCTGTTTGCTTGTCTGTATTCAATTTTCCCCTTTTTATAACAATACCAGTAAAATTGGATTAGAGTCTCACTCTACTATAGTATGACCTCATCTTAACTAATTTTGTCTGCAATGACCCTATTTCCAAATATAGTCACAATTCTGAGGTATTGGAGTTAGGACTTCAATATGAATTTGGGAGGAGGTACAATTCAATCCATAAATACCAAGGTATTCCATTACTCTTAAACTACATATTCCTTGCAGCATCTCTTAGATTTGTTTGCCTCTTATTTAAGTACTCCTTACAAAAGTGTTTCAGTGTAGATGTTTGTGTGGCAGGCCTTATATGCTTGAATAAAACTTGATATACATTACTTGTGGTACAACAGAGGTATACAACAAAAGGTGAGCTTTAGAAAAGAAACAAAAAAAACCACTGATATACATATGTATATGTGTATATATATAAAAACACACATACATATGTGTGTATATTAGTTTTGTGTATATACATATACGCACACACCTGCATGTATGACCATGCACATGTGTGCACATGCACGTGCATATGCATCTATGCATGCATGTGTATGCATGTAGGTGTGCGTGCACACACACACATATCCTGTCCAGATGAAAAATAGAAACATTGTACAATGATAGGACAATGATCTCTCAGTCCCCTTCCAAGTAGGCCTTGAGACCTCACACAGTTCTCCCAGTCAACATCAGCTGCCCCATCATATTTACCTGGATCTCATCAACAGTCTGGAATCTCATCTCTTTCAAAGGTGATTTTAGTTTGGGGAAAAGCCAGAAGTCACAGGGTGCCAAATCTGGGCTGTGGGGGGGGCTGAGTCACCTGGGTGATTTGATGTTTTACCAAAAAACTCTGCAAGAGACATGGTGCATGAGCAGTGCATTGTGGTGATGAAGCTGCCAATCACCATTTGCTCATAGCTGCAGGCTTCTGAATCATTCAAATAGTTTCCATAAAGGAATGTTCAAGCTTAATGCAAAATTAGATGCAGATTCGTTGCTCTACTCACTCAGTCATTTTGAATGTTTCAGTTACATAGTACACATGCTCACTCAATGGCGTCTACTGCCCCCACTGACTAGTACAGTGAAGCCGTCATTGTTCACACATGCACATTCCAGTTCTACTCTCCTTGGCTGCCAGGTTACATCAATGTCGTGCAAACCATTCCCATTATATTAACAATGGCTTGACTCTTCCTAGACAGACTATATATGTGCATGGGATCATGGGATGTCATGGTCACAAAAGAAAAATTTTTCCCAGTATTCCAGCATCCAGCATGTAGTTAATGAACAATGCAGGTGTTCTTTGGGGGACTGGCTACCATACAGAAGTGGTTTAAAGTTCTAGAGCACCATGAATCTCTATTTTAGACTTCCATAGTTTAGTACATGGTAACAGTAATAACAGATGAAAGTGGTGTGAATTAGAGTGGCATAGTAGTCCGGTCTGGTTTGCTGACAATCCACTGGTCTAGCAATTGGCATATGGGTCCTGAAATAGCTTACTGCCATCACTTTACTCTTTTAAGTGACTATACAGTATGTCTTTATTGTTTCCTATGATAGCCTCAAAAGATCAGCAGAGAAAGGTTTAGTTTTGACAGTTTCACTCATTGTCATTGCTGTTCTTTCAATCAAAGTAAAATATATATGACAGATTTATGGTAATTTATTTCTTCATCTACTTTACTAGACTTTTCAATTTGCTGGGTTTTTTTTTAAGATGTTATTTATTTATTTATCTTTAGAGGGGAAGGGAAGGAGAGAGGGAGAGAAATATCAATGTATCATTGCCTCTCATGTGTCCCCTGCTGGGCACTGGCCTGCAACCCAGGCATGTGCTCTGACTGGGGATTGAACTGCGATTGTTTCATTCATAGACCTACGCTCAATCCACTGAGCCACACCAGCTAGGGAAAATTTGCTGTTTTGATTAGGACACATAAAGGGATAATTCTAAACAAGTAAAACTATCTGAAAGTTCTTTGATGTAAGTTATCATTCACTCCTGCTTATTTTAAAGATGACTCTTTCTATGCATTGTACAAATACCATATTTTTTGGACTATAAGACACTCTTCTCCCCCAATTTTGGGAGGAAAATGGGGGTATGTCTTATAGTCTGAATGTAGCTTGCCTGGCTCACTGTCTGTCTGTGTGCTTGTGTGGGGGGGTGGAGCAGGGTCACAGGAGGCAGGAACAGGGTCGCTGCTGCATTTTCCTCACGAATTTGGAGGGGGGGTGGGGGGGCATCTTATAGTCCAAAGATAGGTATTAAAAAACTAATTAATCATGTTTAGCCCTTGTTTTCTAAGGTCACAGCAGCATAGGAATAATTGAGGGTTGTATGTGGATTACAATTAGGGAGATATTTGGCTGAAGTACCCACAGAGCTATTTTCCTATTTCTGTTTTCCTTCTTTGCTGCTTCTGATTCTTAAGGACTGCACATAGTAAGGCAGGGACTGTAGGATTTTGGAAACTGATAAAAATGAAAAATTTTAGTAAATCCCTGCTTGACGCCACCATAAACATCTCACCTCTGGTGTGTCACTTCTTTGTCGCTGCTTAAAGATCTGTGATCCCTGGCACCATACCATGGTCAGCTCACCTCCCCAGTCCTAGCCAAAAATGTTCTTCTTGCTTAATGAGCATTCCTTCAACTCTTCACAGCTTCCCCTCCCCACAGGAGGGTAAAAGAGAGAGGATCTCTAAGCATCCTTTCAGCTCCATGCTTATATAATTCCATGTAGAAAATAAAGGGGTTGGAAAAAGTAGGTTTACAGTTGTTCATATAGAAAAATACAAATAATAAATGAATAATAGTATGAGAATAAACTCTGTTTCCCATACTCACATCTCTACACCTACTTTTGCCCACCTCTGTATATGTGAGAAATGTTTGAAATCTGACCTTTTAGCACTTTTTTAAAGCTATAGGTTTTTACAAAGAGTTGTACTAAATAAAATGAGATAAATATAATTCATTTGAGTCCCATATCCAGGAGTAAGGCACGAATTTTGGAGATGAGTGTAAGGAAGGTGGATTCTATGGAAACAGAGTGGGGATGCTCTGAGAGAAAAGGCCATGCTTGAAATTGGCTTCACAGTGCCTTCTGGAGAATTCAAATGTGAGGAAGCCATGGGCTGACTGAGCATATGGCCCTGACTTGCTGAACAGAAGGAAAGAAAAAGAGTGAGAGAGAAGGAAGGAGTAAGGTACAATGAGAGATGGGACAATGCTGCAATGAGACCAAAAGATAAAAATTCACTTTCACTGTCTCTGGTTATATTTTGCTTGCTTGTTTCTTTTGTTGATTAGGTTGCACTTACAGGTGAAATTAAGAACAAACTACCAGTAACCAGAGGGGAGGTGAGAGGGGAAAGTGGGGAGAAGGGGGAGGGGTTTTCAAGAACATGTATAAAGGACACATGGACAAAACCCATGGGGGGTAGGATCAAGGTGAGAAGTGGGGAAGGCTGGGGTGTGAAGAAGTGGTGGGGGGGAAATGGAGACAACTGTACTTGAACAACTATAAGAAAATAGAAATTCAGGACTCTTACTTAAATCAAGATATTACCAAGAATTACTAGAGACTATCTATTAGAGTGAGAGGAATTAATTATTTTAATTATTAGCTGGGACAAGTTTTGGTTGGTAATTTTTTTTACTAAAATTCTCTGACTCGTGGTACATAGTTTTTAATATTTGTTATACTGTTTTTATGCATGAAGAACCTAGTTAATTCACTTAGAATTTTGCATATCTAATGAGCTTCAAATATTCTGTAGACTCCTACTCTATGATTAGCTATGGCTTAAAAAAGAACATACATAGTCATGCAGATAACTTGTTCTTAAGATGCCATTATCATTAGTTGCCACTGGCAGCTAGTCATTTTATTAGATATTAATATCCACAGCTTTTAAAGTATTATGAGTATCTAGCTTCAAAATGGGAAAGAGAATAGAGCATAGATTATTTGGTTTTGCCTACCCAGACATCAGTTGAATTTAATCAGAAAACCACACGATCTTGACTTTTGGTGTTTTCCAAGCCACTAACAGCTTGGATTAACTCCAAAATCATCCTACAATGAGAAACCAGATCAGCTAATCAAACTGTGATTTCGATTTTAAAAAACTTAGTCTTGGACTCTGTCGAGTGCTGATCAACTTCATCTGAACAAAACAACCAGAAAACAAATTAGCAGAGGGATGGAGAAATTTGAATACTGATTGGATAATTGATATTAAGGAACTATTGTTAATTTTTAGGTGAAATAGTAGTATTTTGTCTATGTATTTCTAAAAATAATTGTCTTTTAGTCATATAAATGGGAATGGGAATGGATAAGAGTATAAATGAAACAAGATTGGCCATGTAGCAATAATTGCTGAATCTGAGCAATGCTTATTTATATGGGTGTTCTACTTGCTCCACTTTTGTATATCTTTAAATTTTTTTCAGAGTAAACAGTTTAAAAATTAGATCAGAACTTTTGCTTCTCCTTATGAATTTTAAAAAGACCAGGCTAACCTCAAATAATTCTAACCCTTTATAGCTTGTATTTTAAAAAAGAGTAGTACCAGTAGTGAACCAAGTCTGTAGTCTCCCACAGTGCTTTTTATATGCATATACCAATGCTTAAAACTTTTACATATAAGCAGATACTTAGTGGCACCTTTGAATCAGCAGAACCACCAGTAGAGGCAGGCGCCATGGGGAAGTCAGATCTGAATGAACATAAGACATCTTTATATACCTCCCTAAAGGCTGGGAGAATGGCCCAGACTCATTAAAAATCAATTAAGGATTTTGCTTACACCAATTGATTGGGTGATCTGTGAATAGCAGGTTCCCTAGAAGCTGGTAGTGAGAAGGCAGTACAGCATAAGGAAAAATTTGAGCATAAGCAAATCATAGATTCATATCTCAAATCAACCAATTACTAGATGTGATCTTACTACATATTGGAGAACTTGAGTTAATTTACATAATCCCCCATATAATGGGGGATTGTTGCAGATTAAACAAAATATATGATATGTGAGAAAGTATTAACATAGCAGATGTGGTTGTTTAGTACTTTTATGTCTTCAAGGGAACCTGGAACTGTGATTGAGCATTGACCAACCTCTGGGAATGTGGCTCTCAGGATGTCTTATGTTAATGGTTACTGATTATGTTTTGTACATGTGGAGCAATGGACCATGCCATATTAGCTTGTCAGAATTACTTTGCACAAACATCAACATTTACGATGTGCTTCTGACTTCATTGTTGGGATCCTGAATTTCCGTTGCCATGACTGGTCATGTACCATGATTTACCTGTGTGACTACTTCTCAACAAAAGCCTCAGACTCAGGGATTCAAACAGGCCATTCTGGGCAGAGACTATTGTATGTAGATTCTATACATGCTATTCTAGTTTGTTGCTAGAGAGAAAGCATGTCGTGGGTGACCCTAGATGGGGAAATAGTCAAAACCATGTGTCTGACGTCTCTGAATTCCTCTCAATTCATATCTTTTTTTGCTGTTGCTCTTGGTCTGTCTATTTTTGCTCTAATAAATCTTAGCCATGTGTATAACCTGTGAGTCCTATTAAGGACTTGTGAGTCTTGTGAGTCCTTTCAGTGAATCAGAAAACTTGACTGCAGCCTTCAATTACAAGCTAGCTACTTTCATCTAAGTTATGCCTACTGGTTGATATAAGGGACTAACTTTACTGTACTAGAATACAGACTAGGAATCCAGGATTTTGCCTGCTTTTCTCAACCATGCCCTTGGAAGAAGTCAAGAATAACATCTCTTCAGTGGGGAAGTTAGAGGGTATAACTCCAATGTTCTCCCCTGTCCACCCACCCCTGCCCATTCAGAGTGGCAAGGCACCATGTAGGGAAAATGGGTAGATGACCAGACCTCCAACTGGGACCTTTTGAGAATGCACAGCAGTGAAAACCCTTTTTACTGTTTTGAAGGGTAACAAAAAGAATGAAAAGCCTTGTTGGGAGCAATGAAGACTGGAACACTTAGACTGGTATTATGGAGCCCCAGGTGTGCATGCTGGAGGCTGGAGCTGCACTTTATGTAGCAGTCACAGGAAACAGTAGTGTTACAAAACAGCTCTCAGGAGTTTCCCCAACTCAGACAGAACCAAGCACATGCAGTCATTTTTACCAAGCACAGGGCACTATAGAAAGACACTCTGAAGCTGTGAGAACTTATGTAAACATTAAAAAATAAACTTAATTGGGTTAGGACTTTGAAGGCAAATCCAAGGGAAGGAGGAGTCCAGGGTACCCATTTTTCAATTCCTTTCTAGATTTGTGTATGTCTGTTTGTATGTTTATGGTTCCCATCCAAGTGACCAGATCTAAATAAGATACATCAAAAGAGCTTTCTGCCTCTAAAATGCAATAATAATTACAATATAGTAATTTGTTATACAATGCATTTAATTAATATTTTTCAAATAAACTGCCTCCAAGATGGACAGGACTAATCTCCATAGTGATTGTCAAGTGGATTTTCTCTCTGTATGGTATATCTTAAAGATGGTGGGCATAAAGTAGTGGTACAAGTTTGCTTCTTAACAGGTGGTTTTTATTTTTATTGAGCCCCTAATTCCTGCTTTTATTGAAGTTAAGAGTGACTTTATCAAATTTTAGTCAGAAGTAAAGGTTATTTCCCTCTCACCATCACCATCATTGTCATATATCATTTTATCACTGTCACTCACATTACCATAGAATGCATTGTTTTTGGAATCTACCTTATTAAAGGACTTGGCAAAAGTCTTCACTTTGTGTGGAAAAAGTGGAATTTGAACATTTCTCTTCTCGGCCTCAGAAATATCATTGACAGAAGACTCAGAAATATTTCTGCAAACAAAGCTTTTCCCCCTATAGTACTGACAAGAGTTGACTACGTGAGACTTAGATAACATGTCCAACATACCTGTACTAAGTGACCTTTTTAGGTTAGAATACGTTGGGGACTTGGTATATTTCTGGAAATTGGATGACTTTAGTAGCAAGATTTGATTTTGAGGACAGGTTTGATGAGGCATTTCAGTTGGCATCAGTGGATATTGTAGACTGGTTAGTGAAGGTGGCCTGACTGCTCTATTTGGAAAGGATAAACGGATTTGACTGCTTCCCTTATGGGCATAAGCTAGCTTATGTGACTTAGATAGACTGTATTTCTTATATGACTTTCTGGACACTGTTTTGGGCCTTGATGGCTTAATGAAATTTTCTGCACTAGATGGTATAGACAGATTTTCTGGACTCGAGGAACAGATTGCATTTTCTGAACTGGATGATGACTTTTCTGGACCCGAAGGCTCAGATAACTTGTCCATGTCAGATAGCATGGGTTGTCTTTCTGGAATGCATAAATCATCTCTCTTGTATCTACCAAATGATAGTAAGGATGACTTGGATAACTTGGCGGCCACACATTTCTTGATCCTGAAAATACAGAAAATTTGGAGTGTGATAATTTAAAACAAAAGAGTGCTATTGCTGTCACCAAAAAACACAAGCTACTGTGTCAGTTTGGACTTTTGGTTTTTTTTTTTTTTGGCTCTACTAGGAAAATTGAAAACAGTAAGAATTGGAGTGTGGTGAAAGCCATGACTCATGTTACAGATATGAACTCATGTTGAATTCATGCTTTTGCTTTTTCTTCACAGTTTTTACTGTGTCAACCACTTTAGATAATTATATAGTCTACATATAGAATAATACAAAGTTGTTTTAAGTCTACTACTCAGAGAGAGAATTTCATTTATTCCAGAAATTAAACTTTTTATTAAAAAATGTCAAGTTGAGGACTTCTGGCCAAGATGGAGGCTGAGGTAGATACACTTTGCCTCCTCGCACACCCAAAAAAACAATAACTGCCAGAAAATCTAACTGTATGGAAGTTCAACAACCAAGGAGTTAAAGGAGAAACATTCATTCAGACTGGTAGGAGGGGTGGAGATGGGCAGCCAGGGCAGAGAGGATGTGCAGCAAGGCAGTGGCTGTAGGACAGGGCCACTGAGGTGGTGGCTGGCAGATTGGACAGTTCCACATTTGCATGCAGATAAACTGGGAAGAACAACTAGAGAGTGAGACAGGCCACGTAACCCAGGGTTCCAGTGCAGGGAAATAAAGCCTCAAAACCTTTGGCTGTAAAAACCTGAGGGCATTGTGATGGCAGGAGAAACTCCCAGCCTTACAAGATAGTTCACTGGAGAGACCCACAGGGTCCTGGAATGTACACAAACCCATCTACTTGGGAATCAGCACGAGAAGGGCCCAATTTGCTTGTTGGGTAGCAGGAGAAGTGAGTGAAAGCCGGCAGAGAGCCCAGTCAGTGACGTTGTTCTCTCTCGGACCCCTCCCCCACATACAGCACCACAATGCAGCAAAGTGGGTTGCCCCACCCTGATGAATACCTAAGGCTCTGCCCCTTACTGTGCAACAGCCATGATGAGACAAAAAAAAAAAAAAAGGCCCAAATGAAAGAACAGATCAAAGCTCCGAAAATAGAACTAAGCGATGAAGAGATAGCTAACCTATCAGATGCAGAGTTCAAAACACAGGTAATCAGGATGCTCACAGAAATGGTTGAGTATGGTTGCAAAATAGAAGAAAAAGTGAAGGCTATGCAGAGTGAAATAAAGAGAAATATACAGGGAACCAATAGTGATGGGAAGGAAACCAGGATTCATATCAACGACTTGGAGTAGAAGGAAGAAATCATCATTCAACCTG
This sequence comes from Carollia perspicillata, assembly GCA_004027735.1. NCBI lineage: Eukaryota > Metazoa > Chordata > Mammalia > Chiroptera > Phyllostomidae > Carollia > Carollia perspicillata. The sequence continues at coordinate 46,804 of PVKM010000706.1, forward strand.
AACAGAATGAAGAAGCAAGAATTCAAAAAAATGAGGAGAAGGTTAAGAACCTCTGGGACAACTTTAAATGTTCCAACATCCAAATCATAGGGGTGCTGGAAGGAGAAGAGGAAGAGCAAGAAATTGAAAATTTATTTGAAAAAATAATGGAAGAGAACTTCCCCAATCTGGCAAAGAAAAGAGACTTCCAGGAAGTCCAGGAAGCTCAGAGAGTCCCAAAGAAATTGGACCCAAAGAAGCACACACCAAGGCACATCATAATTACATTACCCAAGATGAAAGATAAGGAGAGAATCTTAAAAACAGCAAGAGAAAAGGAGACAGTTTGCCTACAAAGGAGTTCCCGTAAGACTTACAGCTGATTTCTCAAAAGAAACCTTGCAGACAAGAAGGGGCTAGAAAGAAGTATTTGAAGTCATGAAAGACAAGGACCTACGTCCAAGATTACTCTATCCAGCAAAGCTATCATTTAGAATGGGAGGGCAGACCAAGTGCTTCCCAGATAAGGTCAAAAGTTAAAGGAGTTCATCATCACCAAGCCCTTATTATATGAAATGGTAAAGGGATTGATCTAAGGAAAAGAAAAATATCAAAAATATGAACAGTAAAATAACAACAAACTTACAACTATCAACAACTGAACCTAAAACAAAAATAAAAACAAAAACAAACTAAGCAAATGACTAGAACAGGAACAGAATCACAGAAATGGAGGTCACATGGAGGGTTATCAGTGGGGAGAGAGTGGGGGGAGAATGGGGGAAAAGGTACAGGGAATAAGAAGCGTAAACGATAGGTCCAAAATAGACAAGGGGAGGTTAAGAATAGTATGGGAAACGGAGAAGCCAAAGAATTTATACGTACAACCCATGGACATGAACTAAGGCAGGGGGTATGCAGGTGGGAGGGGTGGTACAGGGTGGAGGGGAATAAAAGGGAAAAATGAGACAACCATAATAGCAGAAGCAATAAAATATATTCTTTAAAAAATCAGAAGTTGATACATAACTGATAAACAAATACCACAACTTGTCACAAGGGAAAAATATTCTTTAGACCAAACTCATTATTTTCCTATTATATTTATGACATCAAGTTACCTATCCGTGCATATTTATATTCACAATATCCCCCTAAAGCTAAGGAAAAAAGCAGTGGTATATTTCAGTCATCAGTCCTTGGACTGGGAAATATTTAGGGAACCACTACAGTAGGGCCAGACTGATCCTTCTATATGAAAGATAGTGACTGAAATCACGAGAACAGTCATAACTTTTCATGTTAATACACTTTAAAATGGTAGATTATCCAAAATGTTTCATTGTCTTTGGAATGCAGACCAACTCCTTCTCTCTCCCCTTTTTCATTCTCTCTGTCTTATTCAAACAGTCATGCCCTGTTTTCCTAGACTCAATTTATAATTAAATTAGTAGCCTGGGGCTCAGCTGAACCCTGAATAGGAGACAGCTTTGGCTAAAGTTGATAATGTTATTGAGAATATTTAAGAACTGATGTCATTTAAGTATAGGTATCCACCCACAAAATGTTGGTAGCACTTTAGAATTCTACAGTTAACATTAAGTAACCACTCCAACAATGAAACCTCCATTACATGTACACATACATGCACACACAGCCTTTGCACTCTTAATTCAAGGTATAACACTTACGCTTCTGCTTTGGGGAAATCATCATTCAAACAATTAAAATGGAGGAAACAGAAAGACATGATGATAAAAGCTGTACACGTAATACCAATGATATGAACATGTAGATATTTTCTGAAACTGTCCGTTTTGCTCAGGCTTGATCGTTCAAGGTCCTTAGCTCCTGTCGAAGAGACTGTATGACCAGAAAATGTATTAGGTAATGTTTTCTTCCATTTTGATAGTGGCTTGCCACTATATGTCAAAATCAAATTTCTTTGTTTTTTTTTAAAGCATAAATGTTTGATTGTCATTTTCTCCCCTCTATCACATCTCTAGCCACAGTCTAGAAGCCACATCTTGGAGATATCTCTGGCTAATCAGCATAATTACCTGGGTTACCCCTGCATCATGGCTTTTTTACCCCATTAAAATTTTGACTGTGTGTGTATGTTTTGCATGTTTGAATGGACTTGAGTGTTAATGTATGTGTGTACAGTGGGAAAGAGGATGGGACAAGCAAAACCCCTGTTGAAACCTACTATGTGTTAGATACCATGCCATATTCATTCACATATTATTATGTGGTTTGGTTGGGAATGGGGGTTAGTGGATTGGGTGCAGAAGGAGAGTGAAGGCAGACAATATGTCTATATTCTTTTTTTTAAAGATTTTATTTATTTAGTTCTAGACAGAGGTGAAGGGAGGAAGAAAGAGAGGGAGAGAAACATCAATGTGGGGTTGCCTCTCATGTGCCCCCTACTGGGGACCTGGCCCACAACCCAGTCATGTGTCCTGACTGAGAATCAAACTAGCAACCCTTTGGTTCACAGACCAGCACTCAGTCCACTGAGCCACACCAGCCAGGGCAATATGTCTATACTCTTTATGCTTCTATGTTGCTTGAATTTTTCACACAGAATAAAAACAGATATCCTAGAAATTCTTAAAGACTTACTAAATGGTAACATCTAAGAAACAGCAGATTTCTTAAACACAGCTAGCTTATCTAATTAAGTGCTTAAATACATAACACAATCATAATTTCTAGGTTTTAAGGTTAGGTTCATACCTGTAGTAGAAGATTTACCACTTTGGTTTGTATTTAAACAGGTACTTGTCCAAATGGACAAAAGTAGAACATAAATAAAAAGGCTCATATTGAGAGCTTCATCCAAATGCTTCTTCTACCAAGGAAACTACTGTACTTGACAGGGTGTTCTTGGGCTTTATGACATCATATCTTTTATGTCATATCCTGACAACAAAATATCACCATGGAGAAGTACGGGCTTCTGTGTGGGTCAAATTAAGTACATTTGATTTTATTCTAGGAGAAATGGAGTACCACTTCAGAGTGTCTGGCTAGGGAGTGACATGATAAGATCTGCACTTTAGAAAAACCACACAGGCTGTTGTCTAGGGAATATATCGGAGGGGCACAAGTGGAAGAAAGTAGTAAGACAATTAGGAAGTTGTCCAGATGATAGAAGATGGTAGCCTGAAGCAGAGTGGTGTGGTGAAGATGGAGAAAAACCAATGATTTTGAGAAATATATTGTTAGTTGGTAGAACTAGATGATAGGTAGGCTATGGGGCATGAGGGATAGAGAGGGGGCAAGAATGATTCATTCATTCAACCAGAAAAGTGTTCAGTGTCTATTATGTGACAGGAAGATTTGCACTAGGTACTGAACATGCAAATAGTCATGGTTTCTGGCTTCAAGAAGTTTGAAATCTACTTGGAGAAACAGATATGTAAATAAACCATCACTAGGCAGTGTGGGTGTATAACGTCATACAGGCTGTGCAGGGTACAGGGCCACAGGAGCACACAAAAGGAGTATGTATTCAGAGTAGGGAATCCTGTAGGAGATGGCCCTTGAGCTGAGGTGAAGTTTTTAATTTGTTGTTTAATGAGAACAGGAATTCCTTGAACCCAGAAAGGAAGGAAAGAATATTGTATTGTAGACAGATAAGTCAGTATTTATAAAACATGGTTGAAGAAACTTTATTTTCATATAGCCAAAATGAATAATATGGGGTAGGGACAGCTGGAAATAGAGCTGGCATGGGTAGGCTGGGTTACCCTTATAAAAGGGTTGTGTGTTAAAGGCTTTTCTTTAAGTCTATTTCCTCATCTCTAAAATGAACAGAGAAGAGATGAAAGAACATGTCCTATAAGAGGGGCAATCTTTGAAAGCATTGTTTGGGGACCATTACAATAGAACAAAATTAAATAGTTTTTGGAAAATACAAATCATTTTTACCCTGAAACTAAATAATCCTGCTCCCCGAATACCTTTATATCTGAATTTCAAAAAACCCCAAACAGGAAAATAGTCTTTATCCTTTTTTGAATAAAATGTTCTTATTTTGAGTGAGTCCTGTAAACTGAAAGAGTGTATCTGTCAACTCTTTTTAAAATCAGGGTTTTTTCCTAGTATGGACAGCCAGTTGATTGACAATGTCTTAAAGCCAGTACTTGAGAAATAGCTTTCAAATGAATTTAAATATTAACTTAATTTTCACAATGAATAGAGAAACACTACTTTTTTTGCTCTAACATAAATTTATATGATTTTATTTGTAGGTTCACATGAATGCCATGTTAGAATTCATTTCACTCAAATTCTGGGTAGAATTTTGATTACAATTATACATAAAATTAAACTTTAAAATCCCGTCACTTGCTTCAGATGTTGTGATTCTTTTTATTGTTGCCAGAGCTAGGCTGAGGCCCAATTAGGCACTTGCCTCTGGCACAAAATTTAAGTGGTGCCCAAACACTCAGTAATCAAATAAATAATATTTTAATGCAATATTTAAAAATAAAAATTAATGCAGAAAAATCCACGATAAGATACAAAATGTCAAACAGTTTTTTTAAAGGCGGACTTCAATCCTGTCCTTGTGCTTTCCCCATAATCCCGAGTCCGCATCTTTGGCCTGCTGGGCCATCCTTATCCTTGTCCTCTTTAAAAATCAGAAGAACAAGGTTCAAGGACTTATTGTACTTCTAAACAGGGCTGTTTTGTCCCCAAGTCTCCTAGAAATCTCTTGGTCATCTGCCCCAGAACTCTGCTCCTGGGCTGCTGTTTGTTTACTCCCCCCTTTTATCTCACTGTCTTGCTCCCACAGTTTGGCCAGCACTGTTCCAAGTTGAATCAGAAGTACTGAAGCTTCTCCTAGCTCCTAGGTGGAAAGTTGGAAACCTTGGCCCTTTTTCCTGTAAAACTGACAACCTCTTTGGAGTTTCCTCCTCATGGCTTTCTACTGCCCTCCTCTGGGCCTCAATTGTCAGTGCAACTCCACTGCTGACCTTCAATTTTTTGCCAAAAGATGTTTTAAAGTATATTTTATTGATTTATGGTATTACAGTTATCCCAATTTTTCTCCCTTTTATCCCCCTCCGCCCTGCATCCCCACCCTCCAACATTCCCCACCCCTTTAGTTCATGTCCATGGATCATACATATAAGTTCTTTGGCTTCACTATTTCCTATACTATTCTTAACCTCCCCCTGTCTATTTTATGCCTACCATTCATGCTACTTATTCTCCATACTTTTTCAGCCTGTCTCCCTCTCCCACTCCCTGCTGATAACCCTCCATGTGATCTCCATTTCTGTTATTCTTTTATATGAAATATTAAAGGGAGTTATTGAAGAAACAGAAGAAGACCAATAGATTCTTTAAATTGAAAAAAATTATTTATGTGCCTTATAAAAATTTCAAATTGCACAGTGGTATTTAAGCTTTCCTTTAGGCCTTCAGTTCTCATGACACCTTAAAAATTGCTCTAAATATTTCTTGCCCATGCCTAAAATCTTCATCTTTATTTTGAATTGCATTTTAAAATTGCATAAGGGATATATTCATCTATTTTCATTATGCAAAATAAAAATACAGAAATATACAGAATGACAAGTTACAGAGTCCTTTTCTTCACTGTACCACTGTTTTCCCATTCTAGAAATAGTAACTCAAAAGCTTCATGTGTACCTCTCAGATCTTTTTCTACACATGTACATACATTTCATATATATGATGCACACACACTAAGCATAAATGAGATCATTCTGTAAGTATTTTATTAAGGTTTTTTAAAATTATGCAACTATGTGTACATGCATATTAATAGCAACATTATTTACAATAGCCACAGAGTGGAAGTGATCCAAATGTCCATCAAAAATGAATAGATAAGCAAAATGTAGTTAGCCATACAGTGAATATTATTTACCCTTAAAAAGGCATGAAGCTCTGAGACATGCTTCAACATGGATGAACCTTGAAGATGTTATGCTGAGGAGTAAGCCACTCACAAAAGGCCAAATACTGTATGATTCTTATTCTATGAGTTACCTAGAGTAATCAAATTCATAGAGACCAAAAGTGAAATGGTGGTTACCAGGGTCTGGGTAGAGGGGAGAATGCAAAGTTATTGTTTAATGGGTACAGAGTGTCCATTTGGAGTGATAGAAGAGTTCTATAGATGGATGATGGTGATAGTTGCACAACTGCACAACAATGTGAATTTATTTAATGCCACTAAATTGTATATCAAAAATAGTTAAAATGGTAAAATTTAAGTCACATATATGAGGTCCGTCCAGAGAAAGTCCAGCCATTGTTAATATGACAAGAACGGTTTGCGTGACATCAACGTAACCCAGCAGCCAAGGAGAATGAACTGGAATGCACGTATGTGAGGGTGGTAGATGCTATTGAGTGAGCATGTGTACTATGTGGCTGTTGCATTCAAAATGACAGGAGTAGAGCAGCAAATCTGTGTCACATTTTGTGTTAAACTTGAACATTCCTCTGTGGAAACTATTTGGATGATTCAAAAGGCTTTCAAAGACAATGCAGTGAGTGTGGCACAAATAAAAGTAGGGCACAAATGCTTCAAAGATGGTTGAGAATCTGTTCAAAGTGATATACATTCTGGAAGGCCTGCAACAAACAGAACACCTGGGCATATTGAAAGTGTATGGGCTGTGATCAACAAAGATCTGTGACTGACAATGTGAGAACTAGAAGCTGATTTGGGGATTCCAAAACCTACTGTGTCTGAGATTTTGATGCAGGATCTTGCCATGAAATGTGTCATCCCAAAATTTGTGGCAGCTGATGGTGATTCCAACAAAGGATTTTGCAGAGTGTTTTGAATAGTGGAAGAGACACTGGGAGAACTGTGTGAGGTCCCCAGGTGTCTACTTTGAAGGGGACTGAGGCATCATTGTCCTATGTACAATGTTTCTTGTACCAACTTCAATAAGTGTCTCTATCTTTCATATTATGTGGATGGATACTTTCTGGACAGACCTCATATTTTAGCACAATAAAAATAATAGGAAAAAATTCCACACTACTAATACCTAAACAATTTCCTTTTAAAAGAAACAAAGCCAGATAAAAGACAAACTTAAAAAAAAGAAGAGTCAAATGTAAACATTTACAGGGCTAAGCATGACTGACCTAATTGACCACTTTCTCTCCTCAGTCCCATTCTGCTCTCCCAAACTAATGGCTTTAAAATAGTCTGGTGCATGTTCTTTGAGTTTCTTTTCTGTCTGTTTACATATACTACGGAGCACAGGTCTGGAGCTACACTGGATTAAAAACTTGGGTCCACTGTTTACCAGCTTGGTGACTCTTTGTCAAGTTAATGTTTCTGTACTTTTGGTTTCTTACTCTGTAAAAGGAGAATAACAATAGAAGCATCTGAATAAGAGCTACAGTGAGGATTAAATTAAATAATGCACGTCACAGTACATAGCATGTAATAAGTGGTCAAGAAACATTAGCCATTACTATTGGATGTAGTGTCCATCTTTAGAGAGTCAGCAAAGTAGTCCAGCAAATGTTAAATACCTGTAACATTAAAAGCAGAAACCAGGGACTGGAAGGAATTTAAGGATGGGTGCCAGAAAGGGCAGCAGAAGAGCTCAAGAAAGGAAAGTGAGTGGCTGCCAATCGAATCTAGTATCCACATTTATAGAAGAAAAGTATCCCTGGCTGGTATAGCTCAGTGGATTGGGCATGGGTCTGCAAAGCAAAGGGTCCCTGGTTTGATTCCCAGTCAGGACATAGGCCTGGGTTTCAGGCCAGGTCCCTGGTAGGGAGTGTGCAAGAGGCAATCACACATTAATGTTTCTCTCCCTCTCTTTTTCCTTCCCTCCCCACTCTCTCTAAAAATAAATAAATAAGATCTTTTTTAAAAAATGAAGAAAAGTAGTGGAGATACAAGGAAACAAAGATAGGTGCATAGTAAGTAATAAAGGAGACTTTAATACACTACTCTCACTGCAAGTGACAGAAGACAAACAATATAATCAGCAGAGTTGATCATATTTATAACTTTGTGCTCCTTTTTTCTCTCATGAGCATGATAGAACAACTGTTCTATCTTCTTGGAATAGGAAATCCATTATTTTGGAAAACCACTTCTCCCTACCTTATCCTGGTCCTGATAAGGGCTAACAATCATAGAATCCCTCCCTTTTGGCTACAAAAGTGGGCATGTGGCTCAGGCTAGACCAATAATAGTTTCTTATCTCTAGCCACAGTGATTGGTTTCTAGCTGGCCATATGACTCAGGGCAGGCGAATCAGAAGTCTTCACTAAGTTATTTCAAACAATTTGGACCAAGAAGTTCCTTTACCACCACTGGTGGAAACCCTGGCATGGATGTGAATTTAGAATGGCCATGGCCCCAGTTGGCAGGAGTAAGCTAATTTGGAAGAATAAAACCTGCATAAAGAGAAAAGATGGAGAACATTCTCCAAGGAGAGTCACAATTCTAGTTGTTCTTGAGGCTATCTTCATCTGTGCCTTTTTGGTGGTTTGAGTATATGTATCCATACATTTCCTCTTTCGATTTACTGATTGGAATTGGGCTTATGTCATTTGCAACCACAAGAGTTCTAACTAATATATATTGGTGTGGTGTGGGGGCCAACGTTCACTAGAATTTCAAATTTCCTCCTATTAGCAGTTACCAGCACACCTCCTCTTTGCAGGCTTGAACTTTCTAGTGAGAAGGCTATTATTAACTTTCTCTCCTTATCCCCCTATGCTTACTAACATGACTTCCTTGCCAGTGCAAATGGGTGTGTGTTCTCATCTGTACACATTTACAACATGTGTCCACATGTGTGTCCTCAAGTGCATTCACAAACAGGTACATAAATATGTATGACACCTCAGATGAGAACTTGTAGGAAGCATCTGTAGGACTGTAAATTATGTTTTGTTTATCTTTAAATCTCACATGCCTGCTAATATACTCTAGTTACTACCATATAAAGGGTGAGAAACAGTTTTGACCTCAACTACTGGTCTAGTCTCGTTTTATTTGGTGACCGTCATTAATGAAACTGCAATAAGTTGCTTTCTAGAAGGTCTTGAAATACTCAAAAGGAGATCTTGACAGTTCAGTATCCATTTCACAGTTCTCTGCCTGTTCTGCCACGGTGTGGGCAAGGAACACAAATACTATGGAGATAATGACCCAACTTTCATTTGAAAAGAGCTCTAATGATCAGACATTTTCCCCTCCAGGGGTGGAGGAGGAGTGGGAAGCATACCACAAGAAAATACGAGTCCCAAATCAATGAAGACTGACTGCTTTTACTAAACCTTTACAACTAGTTCAGGCTGCAGGATTTGCTCATCTGAATGCAGTGTCCCTCAGAGGACCTAGTCCTTACTAGCACCACTAAGTGACAGGCAAGGAATTCCTAGAGTAGTCCTCCCAGTGCCCAGCTGGCTTGGCATTATTACTGCATTATTCATTTTACAGATGAGCCTACTAAGGCTCAGAATAGCTAAGTAGCATGCCCACATTCCCAAGCTAGTAAGTGACAGAGCCAAAATGTTCTGAAAATAAACTGGAAATATACACAGGAAATATGAAATTAAGTTTCATTAAGAAATTACACACAAAAGAGCGTAGGTGACATATACATAAATTATAAAGCTAAATTGTAAAATGAATACTCATATTCAGTGAATATACCAACTAACTTTAGAACACCATCAATATGATTGAGTTTCCCTGTGTGTCTCTGTACTCCTGCCTCCCTGCTCTTAGATGGTGACTTCTTTTCCTTCCCTGATTTTCATTAATCCTATAACCCAGAAGTATGTTTACCTAGTTTTGTTTAATTCCCAAGTATATAAAAATGGAAAGATATTTTACATTTCTTCTGTAACTTGCTTTATTTATTTTTAATTTGATCTTTCAATTACAGTTGGCATAGAATATTATATTGGTTTTAGGTGTACAACATAGTGATTAGACATTTGTATAACTTACAAAGTGATCCCTCTGATATGCCTAGTACCCACCTGGCACCACACATAGTTATTACAATATTATTGACTATATTCCCTATGCTGCACTTTACCTCCCTGTGACTGTTTTTCATGGCTTTCTCCCCAATCCTAACCTGAAGATATTTTCTATTGATTTTTTTTTTAGAGAGGGAAGGAGAGAATGAGACATCAACGTGAGAAACAATGATTGGTTGGCTCCCATATACACCCCGACCGAGGATCCAACCTGCAACCTAGGTATGTGCCCTGACTAGGAATCTAACCTGCAACCGTTTGGTGCATGGGATGTTCCAACCAACTGAACCACTGGGCCAGGCCCTTCCCCCACCCCGTGGCTATTTTATAACTGACAGTTTGTACTTCTTAATCCCTTCACCTTTCCCCCTAATTCCCCTAACCCCACTCCCATCTGTCAACCATCAGTTTTCTATATCTATGAATTGGTTTGTTTTATGTATAGAACTCTGTGATGTGAATGTACCAGAATGTAATCATTTATTCTCCTGTTAATGAACCTTGGCTTGTTTCCAGCTTTTTTCCTATTACATCCAATGCTGCTATAAATGTCCATGTATGTGACTTTTGGTGCATATATAGTTTCTCTAGGGAGTACACCTGGAACAGAATGGCTGCATTATAGGGAATACATTCAACTTTTGCATGATATTCTAATATTCTTCCCCAAAGTGGTTCAATTTATAGTTCCACTAGAGTGTATGAGTTTCCATTGGTTCAAATCCTTGCTACCATTTGAGTATACCAGATCTTTAATTTTGGCTAAATTAGTGAGCAGAAAATGGTATGTCACTTTTGTTGCTAGTTTGTCAACTTTGTATGTTTTCAAATTCAGTGGCATTAAACTGGATATCTGGATGAGGCAAAGGGACAGTATTTGAGAAGAGGGAAATACTTGGGAAATTGTCTATTTGGACTGCTATAACAAAATAACACAGAGTGGGTGGCTTATAAACAAAATAAATGTATTTCTTTTTTAAGATTTTATTTTAGAGAGGTGAAGGGAGGGAGACAGGGAAACATCAATGTGTGGTTGCCTCTCATGTGCCCCTTGTTGGGCACCTGGCCTACAGCCCAGGCATGTGCCCTGACTAGGAATTGAACCAGCGACCCTTTGGTTCACAGGCTGGTCCTTAATCCACTGAGCCATACCATCCAGGGCAAATGTATTTCTTTTTTTGAAACTATGTTTTTATGTCAATTGAGAAATAAGCTTATGTATTTTTTCTATTTTTATAGGCATTATAGTTTATCTTTTTCTCATTAAAAGTGTTCAATTAGTTTACATTCAACATTATTTTGTATTAGTTTCAGGTGTACAGAATAGTGGTTAGACAGTCATATACTTTACAAGGTGTTCCCCTCAATAAATCTAAGCAAACCCTGGGACCATACATAGTCATTCCAATATTGTTGACTATATCTTGCATGTTGTACTTCACATCCCTGTGAATATTCTGTAACTACAGATCTGTACTTCTCAATCCCTTCACCATCTCTACCCAGTCTCCCAGGTCTGTTCTCCTCTGCAACCATCAGTCTGTTCTCCGTACCTATGAGTCTGTTTCTGCTTTGTTTGTTCACTTACATTGTTCTTTGGATTCCACATGTAAGTGAAATCATATTGTATTTGTCTTTCACTGACTGACTTATTTCACTTAGCATAATTCCCCCTTGAGGACCATCCATTCTGTTGCAAATGGTAAGACTTTATTTTTTTTTTATGGCCGAGCGATTTCCATTGTATTTGTATATGTATTACCGAACAGACAGGGGAGGGGGTGGCGGGGAGGGCAATTATTGGCCCACCCAGAGATGCCAAAAACTGTTACAGAACAGGGCCAAGGGGGGTTCAATATACAATTACCAAAAGGATGTCCCCACTAGGTTCTCTTGTCCTCCACCAGAGGAAAGACATCTTTTGATGCTAGAGATTTGTGAAAAGGAAAGGAAATGTTTAAGTAAAGCTATACAGACTTAAAGTAGTGACCCAATGTCTTCATTAAAGTATCCTAAAGTCCTTTAGGATACCCACAGATGCGCACAGTCCTTCCTTCCCCCTCTGCCCTAATTTGGGGTACCGTATCTCAGGAAAAGAAGTAGATTCAGGCTCCCTGCACCATCAGCTATGTCGTTGGCCAGGATCAAGCCGTGTGGTTCTCCTCTGCAAAGCCGTGGAGGTCTCCACTCTGCCAAAATTGTGTGGTTTTCCTCTCCACCAAAGCTATGGGGATCCCCACTCTAGCAAAGCCACATGGTTCCTCTTGGCAAAGGTGAGGGGATCTGTACTCGGGCAAAACCACGTGGTTCCCCCCCCCAATGGCTGCTGAGTCTCGGTTTAAATTCCCTTGCCAATCCTCCTCTGCAGCCCCACTTCTGACTCCTCCCACAATCAGCTACACTTGTCAGGACTCCCATATCCTTCCAGCTTTACTGGGCTGCCATAGTGATCTGGGCAGGTGTGGCCAGGATGTGGAGCCAATCATCTCCAAGCTCTCACACAGGCACTGTAACCAGGGGGAGTTGCCTCCCAGTTACATCTTGGGTGGAAGTCACTTCCCTCCCCCTGGCTCAAAGCATGGCCACAGCTATTTAACATATCTATGCAGCCAGTTAAAGGTTATAGATATGTTAAATGACCATGCCAGAGGTTAGCTGCAAAGCTGTTGCTATGCAAAACAGCTCTTCATGTTCCTGCTCCATGTGTCCCTTCCCCCAACTCACACCTGTGGGGAGAAGGGGTGAGGACATCTTATATATCTTTCTAATATTTCCTGGACACCTTGAGTTCTGGACCCCATTCCAAATCTCTATGTGGGGCCTCCCTCTTGGCTGCACCCTGTTATAATCCCTCCTTTTAGATATACAACCACTTTATTATAATCATATAAAGGACAATGGACGAAGGTCTCATCTTCTTGTAACTACTTCTGGCTGGACATGGACATCGTCCTACCTACCCTTGGGTCAGGGGTGCCCCAAAAGGGGGGTGTGCAGCATGGAGGGAGTCCTTCCTGGAAGGGGAAGGACCTTACAGAATCCAGGTCAGTTGGGTGTCATCAGGAAGTTTCAGGATTTATGTCCAAAGGCTGGCATTACTGGACAGTTGGCATCCTGGTCATATTCTGGAGGTGACAGATTTGGAAAGAGAGTCGGAAGCACAGTTAAATCATAACCACTAAATGGTGAAGGCAGGGTCTTAGGTAAAGAATGACTTATCTGGAGGAAGGTGTGTAAGGCATGCTGCACCTATCCAAAATTCTTGTGGCCCACTATACTTCACTCGGGCTGAGGGGAATATATTGGGACTTCCCTCCTTTCAGATTTCTGGGCTCTTTCTGTCCAAACCATCAAGACAGAAGAGGGAAAAATCAGTTCTGAAGTGAAGCCCACGGACCGCCCGAACCCTTCACCAACCCAGCCACTTAGTTCAGCCAAACCATTGAGTCTTGGGGGGCGATGATGAAGATGGGCTCCTTAAGTGAGGTCTGTATTGTAACCAATCACTCAGGTAATGAGGTCATAGGCATACACCCTATGAAAACAGAAGAACACACAGGTTAATTCACACAACAATCCCCAAACCAGTCTCTGTGCCTGTGAGACTGTCTTTTTGGGAAGACATTTAGTTGCAAGGTCCTTCCTGTAACTGACAGGTCAATGACATTTAACAATGGCGATTTGACAGGTCCTTTGCACCTGTAAATTGTACATCTTTGGTGATATTACAAACCCAGTTTCAACTTTCAAATGGAAAAAAAAACTTTCAAGACAGTTAGCTGCGCCATTCTGATGTCCAATACTGAGCATTGTGATTTTCCTTGAACCACAATTATTCTCCTTAAGATCACCCTCATTGTTATAGGGACTACTTTGAAGTTCCACTTTTAATTTTGACTGTTCATTTGCATAAACACAGCAAGAGCAGCCTGGATCACCTATGATCTTTAAGTCCACTTTGCTGGAACTCACACAGGGAACCCTTAGATTGACTTCTCAGTCTTTCCCTCCAGGCACAGAAGCAGAGCCACACATCTGCCATCTGGCTTTGCCTGTACCAATTGTTTCACTCAAATCTTTGAGGCTTCCATTGTGCCTACAGGTTCCTTTTTAGCCATTTTTCAGGAAAGCAACCTTCATTCCTTCCCTGGGAGGACTGCCACAAACCGCATAGCCAATCAAAGTACCAGGCTTCTCTCGTGGGCTTCCACTAGCTTTGCAAGTCAATCCCAGTTCCCCAGGGCTTTCTGGTGATGACCAGAACCCAGACATGCCTCCTTCAGGTGTGACATTCCAGTCAGAATCTCAGTTAACAAAATCACTATTAATGACTGGTCTTATTGGATTTATGCAAAGAAACATTATGGCACTCCTTCAGAATGCCAAATTCTGGAGGGATCAGATAGGGAGAAAAATACAAAGCGTGAAGGAAATCTTTTTTCATTGTTCACTTTCTTACAGAGTATGAAGTTTCAACCTTTTCTGGAATCCTCAATTGTCTTTTCAGAGCAGATACAGAGCAAACTCCAAAACACAGAGTTCCAGAACAATACATGGGTAGAGGCATTCTCTTGCACCAATACGTCCATTGGTGCCTGGCAGAGATATGCACTTTCAGGTCCAGTCTCTTGGCAGAGACTTGCTCCTTCACCTGAGGCTGAAGCACTCATCAGCCTTGAATGACCCTTCTTGGGTCCCGAGTGGCAAAGGCACTCTCCCCAAAAAGTTACAGGTGAACTTTCCTAGGTCTTCAGATACAGAGGGTTTCTGATCAGAAACAGAACCAATGGCAGAGAAATTTGCTCTTTTCCCATGAAACCAGAAAACAAGCAGTTGAGGTTTCCTTTCCTCCAGATTTAAAACTTTCACAGCCTTTATACATGTTTTTTACTCATTCAGATTTAGCCATCATTCACTCTTAATCCCTGTTCTTTTACCATACTGGGAAGGACTATACTTAAATTCAGTATGTGGCAGCCAAAAGTCCTTAGCACTACAGGTACCTTCCACTAAAAGTCCCTAGATTTGCAGGGACATCCTGCAGCTTTCTGAAGCTTAGACCTTGCAAACACTCTGTAAATCAGATGATCTCCCTTGTACTCAAATTCCTGACCTTTAGAACCAGTTTCAGAGAACCTGACTGCTGCAGTGCCCACACAGCATCAACACACAGCCCATAATCTAAAGAGAACCCTTAGCCCACCACCTTGCACAGTTCCAAGATGGCAAAACTCTCGGGTGACCCATCACCCAAGATGGCAGCGCCCAAGCACGCTGGCTCACCCAAAATGGCGACTTGCATGTATGACCCGTCCTCCAGGGTAAGGCACTCATGTGGCTCATCCTCCATTTTACCCAAAATGGCAGTGCACCCACATGGCTTGCTGTCCAATCCCCATCATACGTACAGGGTCGGCTTACAGAGCCTAGGGGTTTGCTTCCTCCCCAAACCTGAGTATAGGTTCCCTTAGTGCCACCTGAGCTCATCAAAACTGTAAGTGAGCAGACAGGGGCAACCTGGAAGCAGCATGCTAACCAAACCATTATCTGCAACTCTATTATTCCAAAACTGTGTTCAGAAACCAAGTTTTCAACAAAAACACTTTCACGTCTCTGCTCCGTTCCCCATTTCATTTCCTTTTCACCTTTCTGGGAGTGATTAGGTGGCCGATGCCCTCAGGAGGAGTGCAGAGAAATTCTCAGAGACAGAGAAAATTCTGAAGTCTCAGTGTCCCACACCTGAGGGGGTCGGTCTGCCACAGACAATTATTGTCCCACCAGAGTTGCCAAAAACTGTTACAGAACAGGATGCCAAGGGGATACAATATATTATTACTGAAAAGACCCCCCTCACTAGGTTTGCTTGTCCACCGCCAGAGGAAAGACCCCCCTCACTAGGTTTGCTTGTCTCTCCATGCCAGAGATTTGTGAAAGGAAAGGAAATGTTTATGTAAAGCTATACAGACTTAAAGTAGTGACCCAATGTCTTCATTAAAGTATCCTAAAGTCCTTTAGGATACCCACAGATGCGCACAGTCCTTCCTTCCCCCTCTGCCCTAATTTGGGGTACCGTATCTCAGGAAAAGAAGTAGATTCAGGCTCCCGACACCATCAGTTATGTCGTTGGCCAGGATCAAGCCGTGTGGTTCTCCTCTGCAAAGCTGTGGACGTCTCCACTCTGCCAAAACCATGTGGTTCTCCCCTTAATGGCTGCCACGTCCGGGTTTAAATCCCTGCGCCAGTCTTCCTCTGCAGCCCCACTTCCGACTCCTCCCACAATCAGCTACACTTGTCAGGACTCCCATATCCTTCCAGCTTTACTGGGCTGCCATAGTGATCTGGGCAGGCGTGGCCCCGTGGTGTGGAGCCAATCATCTCCAAGCTCTCATGCAGGCACTGTAACAAGGGGGAGTTGCCTCCCAGTTACATCTTGGGTGGAAGTCACTTCCCTCCCCCTGGCTCAAAGCATGGCCACAGCTATTTAACATATCTATGCAGCCAGTTAAAGGTTATAGATATGTTAAATGACCATGCCAGTGGTTAGCTGCAAAGCTGTTGCTATGCAAAACAGCTCTTCACGTTCCTGCTCCATATGTCCCTTCCCCCAACTCACACCTGTGGGGAGAAGGGGTGAGGATATCTTATATATCTTTCTAATATTTCCTGGACACCTTGAGTTCTGGACCCCATTCCAAATCACTATGTGGGACCCCCCCTCTTGGCTACACCCTGTTACATATGTACCACTGATTTTTTCTCTACTCATATATTAATGGGCACTTGTGTTGCTTCCATAGCTTGGCTATTGTAAATAACATTGCAATGAGAATAGGGGTGCATATATTCTTTCAAATTAGTTTTAGGTTTCTTTGAATATATAACCAGAAGTGGAGTCATTGGGTCATAAGGAAGTTCCATTTTTAATCTTTTGAGAAACCTCCACACTGATTTCCCAGTGGCTGCCCCAATCTGTATTCCACCAACAGCACACAAGTGTTCCCTTTTCTCCACATCCTCACCAACATTTGTTATTTGTTGATTTATTGATGATAGCCATTCTAACAGGTATGAGATGATAACTCATTGTGGTTTTAATTTGCATTTCTCTGAGGATTAGTGACATTGAATACTTTTCCATATGTCTATTGGCCATCAGTATGTCCTCTTTGAAGAAGTGTCTATTCAAATCTTTTGTCCATTTGTTAATTGGATTTTGTTTTGGTGTTGAGTTGTATGAGTTTGTTATAAATTTTGGACATTAACATATTTTCAGATGTGTCATTGGCAAATATGTTCTCCCATTTATTGGTTGTCTTTTCATTTTGTTGATGGTTTCTTCTGCTATGTGAAAACTTTTTGTTTGATATAGTCCCATTTGTTTATTTGTTCTTTTGTTTCCCTTGCCCAAAGAAAAAGTCAGAAAAAAATTACTAAGATAAATGTTTGAGGTCTTACTGCCTATCTTTTCTTTCATGGTTTCAAGTCTTACATTTAAGTATTTACTCCATTTTGAGTTTATTCTTGCATATGGTATAAAAAGTGGCCTTGTTTCATTTTTTAATTGAACTTTTTATTGAGCCAGTTACAGATTCACTTGTAATCATAAGAAATAATACAGAGAGATGACTCTGCCCTTTTATTCAGTTTTTCCCACCACCTTCCAAAACCATAGTACACTCTCACAACCAGGATCTTGACATTGATACAATTCGCTGATCTTATTCAGATATCCCTGATTGTACCTGTGCTCATTTTTGTGCATTTGTATTTAGTTTTGTACAATTAAATCATGTGTATATGTTCATACATTTACCACCATAGTCAAGATACTTCCTTCAAGATATTCCCATCACCAGAAGAATCCCTCTTTTGCCCTTTCAAAGTCATACCCACTTCTGTCTGCACCTCTCATCCCCTCCCTTAATTCTGGAACCACTAATCTATTCTGCATTTCTGAAATGTTGTCATTTCAAAGTGTCATATAAATGGAATCATATACTGTGCAACCTTCTGGGATGGCTTTCTCCCCCCTCAGTATAATTCCCTGGAGATTCATACAAGTTAATGCATGTATCAATAATCTGTTCCTTTTTATTGTTGATTATTATTTCATGGTATGTGTGCTAAAATTTGTTTAACCATACAACTCTTAAAGAATATCTAGGTGGCAACTACAAATAGAGCTGTTATGACCATTCTAGTACATGGTTTTTAATGTAACTTTTTATTTTTCTGCAGTAAATATCTAAGAGTGAAATTGCTGGGTCTTATAGTTTCATTTTTTTTGCATGTATCTGTCCAATTTTTCTAATACCATTTATTGAATATACTGCCTTTACCCCATTGTATGTTCTTACATCCTTTGTCAAATATTTCTTGACCTATAGGTGTGGGCTTATTTCTAGACTCTCTGTTCTGTTCCATTGATCAATATGTCTGTTTTTATACCACTCTGTTTTGATTACTGTGGTTTGTGGTATAGTTTGACATCAGGTAGTGTGATTCCTCCAACTTTGTTCTTCTACCTCAAGATTACTGGGGCTATTTGGGGCCTTTTGTGGTTCCATATAAGTTTTTGAATTATTTGTTCTGTCTGTGAAATAGGCCATTGTTATTTTGATAGAAATTGTGTTGAATGTATAGATTACTTTGTGTAGTATAGACATTTTAACAATGTTAATTTTTCTTATCTATGAGCATGATATATATTCTATTTCTTTGTATCTTCTTCAATATCTTTCTTTAGTTTCCTATAATTTTCCAAGTACAGGTCTTTTACATTCTTGGTTAAATGTATTTCTAGGTACTTTATTATTCTTGATGTAATTATAAATGGGATTATTTTCTTAGTTTCCCTTTCTGATAGTTATTATTAGTATATAAATGCAACTGATTTTTAGATATTTATTTGGTATTTTATTACTTTACTGAATTTATTTATCAGTTCTAATAGCTTTTTGGTGGAACCTTTAGAGGTCTCTATATGTAGTATCATGTCATCTGCAACATAATGACAGTTTTACTTTCTCCTTTCCAATCTGGATGCCTTTCATTTCTTCTTGTCTGATTGTGGTGGCTAGGGCTTCCAGTACTATATTGAATAAGAGAGATGAAAGTGGATATCCTTGTGTTGTTTATATCTTAAGAGAAGTGATTTTATTTTTTTTCCATTGAGTATAGTGTTGGCTATGGGTTTGTCATATACGGCCTTCATTATGTTGAGGTATGTTTCCTCTATTCCCCCTTTGCTGAGAGTTTTTATCATAAATGGGTGCTGTATTTCATCAAAAGCTTTTTCTGCATCTATTGATATGGCCATATGATTATCCTTCATTTTATTTATGTGGTATATCATGTTAATTGATTTGTGGATATTGTAGCAACCTTGCATCCCTGGAATACATGCCACTTGGTCATGATGTGTTTTTTAATACATTGCTGAATTTAGTTTGCTAAAATTGTGTTGATTATTTTTGTTTCTATATTCACCAAACATATTCACCTATAATTTTCCTTCTTTGTAGTGTCTTTATCTGGTTTCGGAATCTAGATAATGCTGACCTTGTAAAATGACCTTGGGAGTTTTTACTTTTCTTGAAGTTTTTGGAATAGTTTGAGAATGATAAATGATAGTTCTTTGAATGTTTGGTAAAATTCACCTGTGAGGCCATCTGGTCCAGGACTTTTGGTTTATTGGGAGTTTTTAGATTACTGCTTCAATTTTATTGGTTGTAATCAATATGTTCATATTTTCTGTTTCTTCTTGATTCAGTTTTGGGAAGGTGTATGTGTTCTAGGAATTTATTGATTTCCTTGAGATGGTCCAGTTTGTTGATGTATAGTTGTTAATACTACTTTCTTATAATCCTTGTATTTCTGTGGTGTCAGTTGTTATTTTTCCTCTTTCATTTCTGATTTTATATATTTGGGTACTCTCTCTTTTTTTCTTGGTGAGTCTGATTAAAGGTTTGTAAATCTTGTTTATTTTTTCAAAGAGCCAGGTCTTGGTTTCATTGATGTTTTTAATTGTTTTCATAGACTGTATTTCATTTATTTCTGCTCTTATCTTTATTATTGCCTTCCTTCTACTCACTTTGGCTTTGTTCTTCTTTTTCTGGTTCCTTTAAGTGTAAGATTAGATTATTTATTTGAAACTTTTTGTTTCTTACTATGAATTTTCTTCTAAAAATGCATTTACCATATCCCATAGATTTGGGGTTGTTGTATTTTTGTTTTCATTTGTCTCGAGGTATCTTTTAATTTCTTCCTTGATCTCATTATTAACCAATTCATATTTAGTAATATGTTGTTTAGCCTCCACATTTGTTTATAATTTTTTTCTTATGATTGATTTCTAGTTTCATACCACTGTGGTCAGTGAAGATGCTTGTGATAACTTCAGTCTTAAATTTATTGACCTTGTTTTGTGTCCTAATATGTAGTCTACCCTAGAAAATGCTCCATGTGCACTTGAACACAATGTATATTCTACTGCTTTGGGGGGAAATGCTCTGAAGACATCAATTAAATATATCTGATGTAGTGTGTCATTTCAGGCTGCTATTTCCTTGTTGATTTTCTGTCTGGAAGATCTATCCAGTAATGTCAATGGGGTATTAAAGTCTTCTACTGTGACTGTGTTACTGTTGATCTCTCCCTTTATGCTTATCAAGATTTGCCTTATATATTTAGGTGCTTCTATGTTGGGTACATAGATGTTTACAAGGTTTATATCCTGCTGTATTGTTCCCTTTATCATTATGTAGTGTCTTTCTTTGTCTTTTATTTTACAGGTTATTTTAAAATCTATTTTGTATGATATAAGTATCGCTACCCCAGCTTTTTCTTCATTTCCATTTGCATGAAATATCTTTTTCCATCCCTTTATTTGCAGTCTGTGTATATCTTTTGTTCTCAGGTGGGTCTCTTATAGACAGCATACATGATCAGCTTACAGTTGTTTATATAGAAAATAATACAGTAATTGGTAAATGAAAATACAAAAATAAACCCTGTGTTTCACATACTTAAAACGTTAAACTAACTTTTGCCCAACCATGTATATGTGGGTCTTGTTTTCCTATCCATTCAGCTATCCTATGTCTTTTGATTGGAGTTTTGTCCATTTACATTTAAATTGTTTACACTTAAATAGGTAAGTATTTATTGCCATTTTATTCTCTATAACTATGTTCCGTTTTTTCCTTTCTTCTTCTTAAAGAAGACCCTTTAACATTTCTTGTAATACTGAGGTAATGAACTCCTTTAGTTTTTTTTCTTGTTTGGGAAGCTCTTTATTTCTCCTTCAATTTTAAATGCTAGCTTTGCTGGATAAAGTGGTCTTAGTTATAGGTTCTTGCTTTTAGTCACATTGAATATTTCATGCCAATCCCTTCTGGCCTGAAAAGTTTCTGCTGAGAAATCAGCTATCAGTCTTATGGGAGCTTCCTTGTATGTAACTAACTACCTTCTTCTCGCTGTTTTTTTTTTTTTCTAGATTTTATTTATTTATCTTTAGAAGGGAAGGGAAGGGAAGGAGAGAGGGAGAGAAATATCAATGCCCCCCCCAAATATCTTGTGCGTCCCCTGCTGGGAACTGGCATGCAGCCCAGGCATGTGCCCTGACTGGGAATTGAACCGCAATTGTTTGGTTTGCAGGCCCTCAGTCAATCTACTGAGCCACACCAGCCAGGGCCCCTCTTGCTGTTTTTAAGATTCTCTCTTTGTCTATTTAACCTTTGCCATTTTAATTATGATGTCTTGGTGTTGACTTCTTCAAGTTCATTTTGTTAGGGATTCACTGTGCTTCCTGGACTTGTGTGTCTTTTTCCTTCATTAGGAAAGTTTTCAGTCATTATTCTCTCTCTTCTCCTTCTGGTATGCTTATGCTGTGGATGATATTATGCTTCCTGTGCCAAAGGTCTCTTAACTATCATCATTTGTTAAAATACTTTTTTTCTTTTTGTCGGTTGATTGGGCATTTTCTACTACCCTGTTTTCCAAATCACTGATTTGATTTTGTGCTTAATCTAACCTATTGTTTATTTCTTCTAGTTTATTCTTCATTTCAGATATGTTATTATTTATTTCCAACTGTTTCTTTTTTGTGGTCTCTATGTTCTCTTTTGTGTTTACTATCTCTTTGTTTAAGTTCTCACTGAGTCTATCCATTCTTCCCTTAAATTCCTCGAGCAACATTATAACCATTCTTTTGAACTCAATATCTGGTAGACTGCTTGACTCCATTTCATTTTCTTCTTCTTCTGGAGATTTCTCTTCTTTCATTTGGGGCATATTTCTTTGTCTCCTCATTTAGAGTGCCTCTCTGTGTTTGTTTCAGTGTATTAAGTTGATTTGCTTTGTCTCCCAATCTTTGTAGGGTGGCCTTATATATTCCCATGTTTTGCTATGTGTAATGCACACTTTTTGGCCCAAATTTTTGAGAGAAAAATAAGGGTGCACATTTTACATGGGTATAATTATTACATACTATGGATATAATAATCCCATGTATAATGTGCACAAAGATATGGGTGTACACTATACATGGCAAAATATGGTAAGTGTCTTGTGGGACCCTGTTGCACAGTCTCCTTGATCACCAGAGTTGGGTGCTCCAGGCCCCTTGTGAGGCTTATGTGAGTCCTCCTATTGTAGTTGTGTCTTGATTGCAGTTTGTTCATCTGTGCATGTGGTTGACCCTCAGGATGGCTGACTATGAAGATCTACCATGACCACAGTGCATAAGCTACTTACTGTGCAGGTGCTGAGCACAGGAAACAAAATTTGCCTCAGCAATGTTTGGTGACTGCTGAGATTTCCCTTTGGATATGCTGCTTGTGGTGTTAATTGGATCTTCCTCTTATGTTTCCTGAAGCTTGCTACTTGGTGTGTTGGTTCTAGGACCTCTTGGGAGGGATTCTGGTTCAGGTCAGTGTCCAACTCTGCCTGAGACTGGCCCTGGGCAACCAATTTGGAGCTACACTGCTATTCACAGTTTGTGGCTGCCTCTGTTGGACATGGGTGTATGTGGGAAGGGCCAAGGTATGCAGCAAAGCCAGCTTCCACCAGTTCCAATCCCAGGGGCAGGTCAGCAAAAGGCCCAAAGAGCCCTGAGAACTGCCTCTGATTTCCTCTTCCTGCCAGCTGCCTGTTAGGCACAGTCACTGAAAGAACCTCTAGCTTTATGCAAGTCGCATGAGGTAGGTTCTCCGTTAATCACCAGGTCAGAGGGAGTGGTGTTCAACAGACTGATAGAGATTCAAACTCAGTGTCATTGCTGGGTCTGAGTCTACTCAGTAATATCCAGGGTACACCAAGGCTAGCTGCCACCTGCTGAGTGCCTGCAGATCTTAGTGGTGGGGCAGGGTCTCAGGAAGTTGTCATGATGAAGCCAAAAGTATATATCAGGCCCCCAAAGGACAAAATTTGACTGGGTAAAGGGAGGACTTTGCACCAGTCAGGTGTGTGAGGAAAAAATGACTTCCATCCTAGAGCCACACAAGTGAGTCTGTCTCAGATTCTGCCTGGACCTCCTGAAGAGCCCAAGCTTGGCAGGGTAAGGCCCCTGGCATTCAGGAGGCTGGTGCTACTGGACCTCCCATGAGGGGCTGGCTCTAGTCAGGCTTGTAGGGTGGTGGAAGTAATGGGCCCTACTCTAGGGCCACACAACTCAGTCTCTGACTCCCCTTGAGTCTACCACAACCCCTGTACCTGGGGCCCAGGCAGCTGACTTTTCTGCAGGGTGCTCCAGGCCCCTTGTGAGGCTTATGTGAGTCCTCCTATTGTAGTTGTGTCTTGATTGCAGTTTGTTCATCTGCAGTTTGTTCATACAGGATGGAGTGATATCGAGTCAGAAGACAGGGCTTATTGCATTCCTCCAGGCTGATGCAATGTGGAGGGGGGTGCTAGAACCAAGAAAGATGACATCTGTGGGCTATGTGGGACAGGAACTTAGCGTGGGGACTTTCGTGGCTGTCCTTTCAGCTCTCTTCTAAGAACTACACACTTCATTCTCTCTTCACATCACTTTACTCTGCTCTGAGCCACCCTCCCTCCACTGGAACTCAGGGTGAGGGGCTGCAAATGAGATTTTGTGTGCCCTTTAAGAGGGCACTTGTGCCTCTAGTAGACTCTTGTCTCTCTGGCTGACAGAATCCCTGCTGATTTTCACAGACAGGTATTATGTGAGTGCCTCTTCTTAGCTCTGGTGCTCTGGGCTGTGATGTCTGACATGGGTTTGTGACCCCATGCTCCTCAGGGGAAATCTTTCTAGCTGAGATATCCCTGCAGATTTTCAGCTGCTGCATGTGGATATAGGGCCAGCCCTTATCATATTTTCACCCTTCCTACCAGTCTCAATGTGGCTTCTTCCATAAACCCTTGGTCATAAGACTTCTGTTCAGCTAGTCTTCAGTTGGTTATTCTGGATGATTGCTCTATATTTTAGTTGTAATTCCAGTTTGGTCTTGGGAGGATGTGAGTGTAACTTCCAGTTATTCCACTGACATCTTGGACCCCCCAAGAAATGTATTTCTTTCATTTCTGGACAATGGAAGTCCAAGATCAGAGTGCCAGCATGGCTGGGTAAGGGCCCTCTCCCTCAGACTTCTTGTTGTAACCTCACATAGGGAAAGGGGCTAGAGTTGTCTGGAGCCTCTTTTATAAGGGCACTAATCCCATGAGGGTTCAACCCTGAAGACCTAATCACTTCCCAAAGGCCCCACCTCCTAATACCATCACACTGGGCATTAAGATTTCAACAAATGAATTTTGGATAGATACAAATTCTCAGACAATAGTATAAAGGGTTCTAAGTCAGGTCAGAGGTTGGTGCATTTTTAGAACAGAAAAAAATGTTACCATAGATGGAGCATAATGAGTTCACGCCTACTTAGCTAGCTGGCTTCTCAATGTTATACCTCATATCTTGCCTGACTTGACCTGCAGAATCTGCCAGACACCACCTGACAGTCCTGACCTCTTTTGACCAGCCCTCAATTATTTCATCAAATAATATGATGAAATTGTGTTTTAATTTAACCAACCTGATTCACACTGGGCCTTATGCTTCTTATATTTTATCAGATAGCTTTAACATTTGGATGAAGTTCCGGGAGTTTATTTTAAAAATGCCCTTCTTATCATTTCATCACTGGTTCATTGTCAATTCTTCTTTGAAAATTTAACAATTTTAAAATTAACTTTGATGTGCAGGTGGACTCTTGTGTGGAGTTCCATATGATGTGTGAGAATAAATTTTTAGGAATTTAGTTTAAAACCAAAGATTAGCTTCCATTTCTTTGGTCTAGGACAGGGAAGAGACATTGTTAACTCAACAGGTCTGAATTATGGTTATCTTTGTTCTTTGGGAGATTTAGCTGCTGGCTGAAAGAGTCTCATAATCTAACTCAGGTTTTAAAAAAACATTCTGGGTATACTCCTGGAACCTAGAACAGTATTTAGAATTCATTCAAAACATTTTGCTAACTCAAAGTGTAATTTAAAACACTATAAATGAAATGATCACTTGTGTGGGTTTGTTTGCCTGCTGTGTATCCATTTCCAGCTGGGTTTTCTCAGATGATCTTCTGAACACAGAAAATATTTGGGTAACTATTTCTTCAATTTCTCCCAAGGAGAAATAACTAGTACCACTCCAGATGCATAGTAGCATAGTTAATTTATTTCATGGGGGGAGGGGATATCTTAGGACATCAGGGCTTAATGTCCTTGCAGAACCTCAGTTGAAAAATGCTGATTCATACAAATGAGACAACATCCACCTACCTAATAGAAATGCTCTGGGGATTATTAAGATAAGGTCCATTAAACTCTCATGAGAAGCAAACTTAATGTTGAGCTCTAAGATAATGCTGAGTGTTTGATTCATTATGCTTAGGCTGAACTTTTTAAAATGCTTAATTGAAAAGTAATATATATTTACTATTTAAAAATTTGGAAACATCAACAAAAATGTCACTCAGAAACACATCACCTAAAGATAGTCAAGTGAACATTTAAGAATACTGCAGACTTCTGCTCCATAGCCTGGAAATCTTTGCTTTCTCTTCACCATGCTGCCCATTATCGTAGATCTGCTAACTTCAGGCTTTAATTAAATATCTTTTTCTCTTAAAATACCAATCCTTTTTCTTGACAAGTATGCTTAAGAGAAATCAGCTGGAAAATAGGGGGAGAAGAAATTTGGTTAACATATTATTTGATTAATATTCATTCATTCAAAAGAGTTTTTGCAAAACGTGGCTAGATTTGTTTCTGGCTCAACTTTTTTTTTTCATTATAAAAGTGAATTGGCAAGTTAGACACAGTGTTAGTGAGTGAAACAGGCCTAACTGTTTTATAACATGTTTTTAATTTAATGTTCAACAAAGGTCAGTTACCCTACACACAAATCAATAAACAAACAACCAAAGCTGATTGTCAGGTAACAGAAAACACCACAAGTTGATTGCTGCCTGCCTGGTTTCCTAAGCATGGTCTAATGCAATTTCAGGTAACCTTGAAGCTTTGTACAAGACTTACTGAAATAGCTGTTGTGAAATAGTTTAGAGTAGCCTGTAGATGATTTCAGGTAGCCTGTAAATTGTGTCACATATCTCAAAGTGCTTTTCCAAATTCTGACCGTGTTTAGCAAGAGTTGAAGAACAGGCTCAGAAATACATCTTGGGATAATAACAAAGAAATCAGATAGGACTAGAATCTTTGGGGTTAAGGGGCACCTGGAAGGCTTCTTATCCGAAGAGCTCTTTCCCATCACATGTCAAGTGCCTGAAATTCCGTCACTATAGACTGGAGCCATATGACTAAACAACTGTCTTAGTGGGGATTAGTTTTGGGAACTTAGGTGAGGGGACTTAGGGAGAGCCATTGCTGTGAAAAGCAGGTGGTTTCACAAGGGGGTCTTTCCAAGTCCTGTCCAGCTCCTTGGAGAAAAAGGTATAGAGATGTTTGTCTAAAGTTTATTTTCCTTTTAAATTCAGTTCACGTCTAAAACAAGTCACTACCCTGCTTCAACAGAGGTTTACTTTGCTTAACACACAGTCTCATGACCTATGTAAAAACGTTGTGCTTGCAACCCAAGTTGTTCAAATGTACTGCTCTGCAGGTTCAAATTTGGATTTTGGTTTGCTTAAAGTGAGAACTGTCTTAATATTTCAAAATGAATGTGAAAGAAAATACTTTCGTAAAAGAAAATACTTTCATCCTTATCTGATGACATACCGCAAAAGACTTAAATTGCCCTCACGAAACCTTAAAGCATCAGGACAGAATCTATCCTCATAGCAGTGATAACACCTGTGTCTTAAGGCTCACCTACAATAAAATGTTAGGATGTGACTTGTGGTCTTTTATAAATGTTTTTAAAAATAATAAATGTCTTTCCTTAAACATCTTCACCCAGCTTTGATGTTTTCTTAAATTGTGAAGGTATGGATTTTAAACAACCAATTAAAAATATAATGAGCCATAATCTAGATATGTTCAAAATGTCTGACAGTGCATACTTAAATTAGTAATGAAGACAGGCAGAACAAACCACTTTATTAGAGAGTACTATAAGAATAATAAATGTGCCAGCGAGGCTCTTGAAGTAGTTGAAATTATGCTACTTGTAAACCATTATTACCAAGATGCCATATTAGGACGGTGGCATTATGTTTTACGTTTCCCCTCTGCTTTC
Organism: Carollia perspicillata; assembly: GCA_004027735.1. Lineage (NCBI taxonomy): Eukaryota > Metazoa > Chordata > Mammalia > Chiroptera > Phyllostomidae > Carollia > Carollia perspicillata. The sequence goes on from PVKM010000706.1 coordinate 74,513, forward strand.
TGAGCTTCTTTTAATTCGGTGATAACATTTTCTCCAGTAGCTATGTTTGTATGTATGCATATACATTCTACTTTGATTCATAAGAATACAATGATATTCTTTTTGCAATCTACAATGTTAAAAGTTGTCAGCAGTGAGGTATGATGTAGTAGAATGAGGACTAATTTGAGAAGTCTGGGAAACTGGATTTTAACCCCAGTTCTGCCACCATGGTCAAGCAATGGCCCTACTCTCTCCCTTGGTTTTTCCATAGGTAAATGGAGATCGTGGGCAAGATGGTCTAAAGGTCCCTTTTCAGTCCTCAGTCCTTTAAGTTTTTTTTTTTTTACCATGTATTTAATGATTACTCCATTCAAGCTCAAAATACTTGAGATTTTAAAAGGTTCATTTAAGTTTAAAGACTGTCCTTATTAGAGTCTTGGCTTGTTGGTTTGACTTGGAACAGGAAAATAAACACTATCTTTCTCATGGTCAATGCAGTCGTCTCTGACAACAGGCAAAAACCAGAGTGGAAGGAAACGACTGATAGGGCCTTCTGTTTACTCCACATTATCCACGGATGATGGTGACACTGAAGAAACAGACTAGCAAAGAAGGAAAAGTGAATCGCTATGTAAATATCAGCAAGTATTTGCTTGTAGAAGTAAGGAAAGAAACAGAAACGTGAGTCTGGGCATGTGACTAGGTAAATTCCATGTAAAAGCTGCTTTCTCTGTCAGTGGTTTAAAAATGGATAAGGGCTTTTAGCCCCAGTGCTGACATTAAGAAACACTTTTCCTGGCTGGTGTAGCTCAGTGAGTTGAGCACAGGCCTGTGAACCAAAGGGTTACCGGTTCAACTCCCAGTCAGAGCACGTGCCTGGGTTTCGGGCCAAGTCTCCGGTAGGGGGCACATGAGAGGCAACCACATATTGATGTTTCTCTTCATCTCTTTCTCCTTCCCTTCCTCTCTCTCTAAAAATAAATAAAAATACTTTAAAAAAGAAATCCTTTTATCTGGGTTTAACTGGAGGGAGAAGGTAGAGAGAAATGTTTTCGTGTGAGAATAGTAACATTAAGGTGGGTAGTCTGAAGTCAAATCCTAAAATTCAGGTGGATAAAATGAGAAAATGCGCTTCTATCATCTGAATTCTCATCTATGGACAAAGAAAAGGTCCATATTGGATTGACTTTTTTAAAATTATTGTTATAACTGCCTTTAAACACGTTAGGAGTCACTTATCTATAACTTTTATTTTGATATAATTTTGACCTTAAAGAAGGGTTACAAAAATAGTAAAAGAGCCCTGGCTGGTGTGGTTCAGTGGATTGAGTGCTGGCCTGCAAACCAAAGGGTTGCCAGTTTGATTCCTAGTCAGGGCACATGCCTGGATTGTGGGCCAGGTCAGGCCCCCAGTAGGGGGTGCACGTGAGAGGCAACCATACATTGATGTTTTTATCCCTCTCTTTCTCTCTCCCTTCCCCTCTAAAATATTTTTTAATCTTTTTAAAAATAATAATAAAAGAACTCTGATAGGCCCTTCTGCAAGATTTATCCGTTGTCTACATTTTCCCACCATGTTAGTCCAGATCCTCTGAAAAACAGATGCCAATGAGGGTTTAAATGTGCAAGAATTTTATTAGAGGACATGCCTTGTGAAAGGAAATAAGAAGCGTGTGTGGAAAGTCTGAGAGTACAGTCAGATTGCAATGCGATTCTGACTTTGGATGCAGGAGACAAAGAGAAAAGCTTGGGTGAAAGTATCCCAGATTGCTACTAGTCTTAGGCATTCCCTGCCTTCAGAAAGTCTTTGAGCCAAGGTCAGCTGACAAAGGAGTTCTATATCTCCCACTCAGTCATTGTTGGGGAGTGGCCAGCTGGAGGTGTGGCCTTAGCACAACAATGTCCCCTAGATTTCACAGTGTAGCAGCTAAGGGCCTTGGTCATGTATGCTCCCTGTAGTAGGAGATACATGTGGTACATTCTTATAATCACCACCATCCACCCTTTGGGATCATAGATCTGCTTTTCCACCCAGGTTAGTGGAGAAGCTTCTGTGCACTTCTCATCGACATTTCTTTCTAAGGAAAAGCTTAGAAGAAGGTGGTCAGTCAAATGGATAATAACACCAGTTATTGCCGTTGGTCTTAGGGCCACAACTGAGACTCATTCTCTCCTCCACTATCCTTTCTAAATTCACCTTGCCCCCAGCTGTCTATTTAGCAGGTCTTGGTCCTTAACTGGTGGTGGGACCCAAACATTCATTCTTGAGTGGTGTGAGACCCTCTCTGTCTGGGATTACAGTACTTCTCCATTCACAGTTATGATGGGGAGAGGAAGTACCAGAGAGGAAGTACCAGGAGGTACCCATGTGGGTCACCTGGGATCCACACATAATTCCTCCATGCTGCCATTTTGTAAAGGTCACTCTGCCTCCTCCAGAACACCAGGATCCATTGCCCTTGCCAGGACGGTGACTCCTCTGGTCCCTGGGCACAAAGAATACAAAGTGTTCTGGAATCAGCTCTGAATTGTATCTGATAGTTCTTTGGGACTCTTGCCATGTTCCCTGCAAAGCATGTGCCTCTTTTAGGGAACAGGACTTCCAGCTTTGCAGAGCCTGGAGATAAGTCTCCCAGTGAGTCTTTAGGAATAAAGGTATTTGGGGCCACTCCTGCTTCTACTCCGTGATTCCTGAATTCATGTGTACTTAATATTAGAGTACAACACCATAAAGAGGTCTGTGAATTAACAAATACACTATACCTTCAAGGTTTGCTCTTTATTTTTAGAGTGTTTCTCCCAATCGATCCTCTGCATGCTGTGGTATGTAATATGGCCAGTGGACCCCATTGTCACTGACCCACTCCTGCACCTTTTTTGCTGCAAGGGGGTAGTATGGTCAGATGCTATGCCATGTCAGCAGTCAGGACTATGGATCGTGAATTCCATAAGACCACAGAGAGTGGTGCTGGCTAAGGCACTGCAAACAGGAAAGGCATACTCATGCCTGAATAATTATCTATCTCTGTGAGAATCAACTTCTTGGCCCTTCCAGGATAAAAGAACCCAACATAGCAACTTGCCACCAGTGGTCAGTATGTCTTTTCAAGGAATAGTGCCATGCAGTGTTGGTCTGTATTGCAGACAAGTTGGGTATTCAGAAGTAGCAATACTAGATTGGACTTCTTAAGTAGGAGTTAATGCTGCTGGACCCATGTGTAGCTTCTGTCTTTGCCAGCATGACCATACCATTCATGCATCCATCTTGGAAGTTCTGGAGTAGGTGGTGACAATGTCTAGCTAATGTTAACTGGCAAAACTATTTTGTCTGCTTGGTTGTTCAGTGCCATTTTGATGGTGCCTATTTGTACCCATTCCCATATATCCACCTACATGCCTCTATGCAGAACTAATCTCTGATCTTCTAGAACTTTTCCTTCCAGGCCATTGATAGATGGTTAGCCATTGGCCACTTTCTAAGAATCTGTATATATTTTCACCTCAAGCCATTTCTCCCTCTAAACAAATTGGTTGACCAGATACACTGTTTGGTCAGATGTGCTCCCTGTTGTAGTCAGTCTGTGAGGGACAGTTATTTTATAATTCTATATCTCTCCCATGAGCCATTTGAAAATAATGAAGACATCACATCTATTTATTCCTAAAAACTTCAAGCTCTGTTTCCTAACAACAAGGATATTCACTATACAACCACAGTATGATTATAAAAACCAGAAAATGTGGGATTGAGATAATATTATTAACTTAAACCATAATTCACATTCAAATTTGAAAAAGTGTCCAAATAGTATTCTTTTTAAAAAATTACTGTTGTTCAGCTACAGTTGTCCCACCTTTTTCCCCATTGCTCTCCTCTGCCCTACCCCCCCACAGTCACTCCCCACCCTATCATCTGTGTCCATGAGTCCTCTGTTCATGTTCCTTGACTTGCTCCTTCCTCATCTTTCCCCCATTATCCCTCTCTTCCTCGTCCCCTCTGATCACTTGTCAGTTTGTTCTTTATTTCCATGTCTCTGGTTCTATTTTGCTTGTTTGTTTGTTTTGTTGATTAGGTTCCACTTATAGGTGAGATCATATGGTGTTTGTCTTTCACCAAGTGGCTTAGTTCACTTAGCATAATGCTCTCCAGATCCATTCATATTGTCACGAAGGGTAGGAGCTCCTTTTTTCTTCTGCTGCATAGTATTCCACTTTGTAAATGTACCTCAGTTTTTTGATCTGCTCATTTATTGAAGGGCATTTAGGTTGCTTCCAGCACTTGGCTATTTGGCTATAGTAAATTATGCTGCTATGAACATTGGGGTGCATAGGTTCTTTGGAATTGGTGTTTCAGGATTCTTAGGGTATAGTCCCAGCAGTGGGATCACTGAGTCAAAAGGCAGATCTATCTTTAGTTTTTTGAAGAAATTCCTTACTTTTCTCCACAGTGGCTGCACCAGTCTGCATTCCCACCAACAGTGCACTAGGGTTCCCTTTTCTCTACAACCTCGCCAGTACTTGTTGCTTATTGGTTTGTTTATGATGGCCATTCTGACTGGTGTGAAGTGGTATCTCATCGTGGTTTTAATTTGCATCTCTCTGATGGCTAGCGATATTGAGCATCCTTTCCTTATGTCTCTGGACCCTCTGTATGTCCTCCTTGGAGAAGTATCTCTTCAGGTCCTTTGCCCATTTTTAATTCGATTGTTTGTCTTCCTGGTGTGGAGTCATGTGAGTTCTTTATATATTTTGGAGATCAAACCCTTGCCTGGGGTATCATTGGCAAACATGCTTTCCCATACAGTTGATTCCCTTTTCATTTCATTGATGTTTTCTTTAGCTGTACAGAAGCCTCTTAATTTGATGTAGTCCCATTTATTTATTCTTTCCTTTAAATCCCTTCCCTAGAGCACAGGTGGCAAACACAAGGCCCACGGGCCGAATCCAGCCCTCCACCTTGTTCTGTCTGGCCTGGCACCTTGTTTCTACCAGGTGATAGTGCCGAGCTCTTGGCCTCCACTTAAGGAGTAGTTACACTTATACAGTCCTAAAGTTACGATTGGTCCTTTGAAGGGAACCTCGAGGCTGATGTGGCCCCCGGTGAGTTAGAAAATGAGTTAGATACCCCTGCCCTAGGGGATGTATAGGTGAAAATATTGCTGCATGGGATATCTGAAAATTTCCTGCCTGTGTTCTCCTCTAGGACTCTTATGGTGTTACAACTTATATCTAAGTCTTTTACCCATCTTGAGTTAATTTTGATGTATGGTGTGAGTTGGTGGTCTAGTTTCATTTTATTGCATGTACTTGTCCAGATCTCTCAACACCATTTGTTGAAGAGGCTATTTTTCACTCCATTTTATGCTCCTGCCCCCCACAGTGTTCTTTAGAATTTGTGTTTTCTGGGTCCTGGATCTGATCTAGGATATGAATTGCATTTAGTTATCATCTCTTCTTAATCTCCTTTAATCTTCGACTCTTTCAGTTTCTCTTTGTCTTTTTTTTGACCTTAGAATACAGAGTGGGACAAAGGTAGGTTTATAGTTGTTCCTATGGAAAATAATGACATAAGAATAAGCTCTGTGTTTCACATACTCATAACTGTAAATCTACTTTTTCCCTATTCTGTATTTGAAAAATATAGGCCAATCATTTGTATATTGTGTCTAAATTTGCACTTTTTCTATTTCCAAACGGTTAGATCAGCAAGAATAACAAAAGTGAGACTGTGTCCTTATCAGATTGTCAAGTCAGGAGGTACATGATGTCAGTTGTGTCAATATTGCTTCTGTTAGCTCTGATCACTTGATTTAGGTATGTCATAATATGAATGTTTGTATCCACCCTCTTTCCCAAACTTACGTGTTGTAACCCCAACCTATGAAGTGATGGTACTAGTGGTGGTGGGACCTTTAGGAAGTGATAGGTCATGAAGGTGATGCCCTCATAATTAGGATTAGTACCCTTATAAAAGAATCCCCAGGCCCTGGCTGGTGTAGCTCAGTGAATTGAGCACGGGCTGTGAACCAAAGGGTCAGCGGTTCAATTCCCAGTCAGAGCACATAGTGGGTTGCAGGCCAAGTTCCCCAGTGGGGGCCAAGTGAGAGGCAACCACACATTGATGTTTCTCTCCCTCCCTTCCTCTCTCTCTCTGAAAATAAATAAATTAAATAAAATAAAATAATTTTAAAAAAAGAATCCCCAGAGAGATCCCTTGCCCCTTCTGCCACGTGAGCTTATAGTGAGAAGAAGGCCATCTGTGAAGAAGCAGGCACTCACCAGACACCATATCTAGCAGAGTCATGATCTTAGACTTCCTAGCCTCCAGAAGTGTGAGAAATAAATTTTTGTTGTTAATAAGCCTCCAGCCTATGGTATTTGATTATAGCAGCCCAAACGGACAAAGACAGGTAGTAGCCACCAGTTCCTCCACTGTACAGTTACTCTTTCCCTCTTGTAATTGATAAGTAATTATGGGGAACTACTTTGATATTACATAAATGTTCTTTCCCTCATAAAACTTTCACCCACTAGTTCTACCATCCATTGATGATTTTCTAACTCCACCATTCCTTCCAGATTTATTAGTTTGCATTTCACTCTAAGGAAGAACATTTCCTTCTCACCCAAGAATTAATTAACCACATTATTTGTTAATTAATGTCAGTATGGACTCATGTGTTCTTATTTTATTTAATGCACTGTACTGTATCACTATCATTATTTATTTTGATTAACAAATTCTTTTTCATTTTGCCATGGGGAACCCACTGGCTTCTATGTTCTTCTGAGATGTGCCCATCATTCTATGACACTTCTGTGCTTGCTGGCTCCACAAGACGCCTAGAGGAAAGTGTCATTGGTCTCTTTAAGTAGTCTCATAGATCCAGTTGCCTCTTTAAACAATGTGCATATACAGGGTCTGACAGAAATAATGCCTGCTTGGGTGTGGTTGGTAGGGTAATAATATGAGTGTAACAATTTATAGTTTTCATTTAAACACGTCACCTAAAATGTCCTATGCTGTGCTTGAGCATGATATTGTTATGTTACAGAATTACATGCTTATGATCTTGTAATGAAAAGGAGTGTTATTTGTGCCAGACCCTATATATTTCTTTACTAAAAAGGAAACTAATTTAAAAATGTTCCTCGTCCTAATCAGTCTGTCAATTGCAGTAGTTTTCTAAACCTCATGTTGTCATGGAGGCCAAGGGCCAGGTCTCTGGCATCTCTGAAAGCTCATTGCCTCTGTGGGTGGGCCATGGATTTTTTTAAAAAAAATAGTCACTGCTTCCATAGTCCTTAGTGTTTCTGAAAAAAGCTATAAAAGATGTTCAGCCTCATTAGTAATGGGAGAAGTGTAAAGTAAAACAATAGTGAGTTGGAATAGGAGACAGAAGAGTAGAGCAGTTAAAAGCATGGTTATTGAAACAAGATTGCCTCTATTCAAATACAAGCTCTGTTCCTTGCTAGCTATGTGGCCTCAGACAAGTCAGTTCACTTCTCTTAGCTTCAGTGTCTTCTCTGTAGAAAGAAGTATAACAGTATTTCCTTCCTATGGTTGTTGTGAGGATACCAGTTAATACACGTCAAGTGCTCAGAACAGAGCAAATGTTTTGCAGAGCAATTTGGTGAAATCTAGTAAATTTCAAAGTTCATGTGTTTTATGCCACAGTAATTCTGGAATATTGAAATTGTACTAGAGAGTTACAATTTCTGAGTACTCTTTATGAAACTTTCAGAAATGGGCACAAAGAAACATGTACAAGAGCATTTTCTTCAGTATTTTTTGTAATAGCAAAATATAAAATAAAATGAAAAAGTAGAAATAACCTAATACCTCAATTGGGTGATGTATAAATAAGCTGTGATTTAGTCATATAGTAGAGTGCTATATAGTTGTTAAAATGTATGAACTAGAGCAACAACTAGGGCAACATCAACATGAATACATTTTTTTTAAGTATTTTTTATTTATTTTTAGACAGAGGGGAAGGGAGGAAGAAAGAAAGGGAAAGAAACATCAATGTGAGGTTGCCTCTCACATGCCCCCTACTGGGGACTTGGCCCACAACCCAGGCATGTGCTGTGACTGGGAATCAAACCAGCGACCCTTTGGTTCACAGGCTGGTGCTCAATCCACTGGGCTACACCAGCCAGGGCACATTTTAAAAACAATGTTGCATGGGAAAATGAGGTCCAAAAGGGTAAATATGCACCAATGAATTTAATTTTTTTAAAGAATATATAAAACAATGTAATATATTATTTATATTGTATGTATGAAAAGAACAAAAATATCCACACAAAAAAGTGATGCATGGCAACTGCAAGACAGTGGTTACCAAAGGAGAGGTATGAGTAGCAAACCGATAGGCCATATGAGTTCTTGCCGTATTTCTAATACATTATTTCTTAGAGAAAGAGAGAGTGAAAGCAAATGAGGCAAAACACTAACATCCAGTTAATTGGGTGGCATGATTATAGATGGCTATTTTGTTGTTTACTATATTTTTCTATATGTCTGAAATATAATTAATTTATAAATGTAATATCTATAAAATGTGGTTTCTAAACTGGAACACATTATACAAAGGCTAGACTATTATCCTTATTAATATTAATATGACCAGTATTCAGGCAATATATGGACATGCAGTGGAAGGATAATGCTTAAGTTGGTTAACAGCCAAGATATAAAGCAAGTAGATAGTTCTAATGTTCTAATTTCCAGTTAGGTGTTTCTTTAGTTATGTGTGCATAATAAAGGCTAATAAACAAAAAATAAATTGATCCCAACCTGGAAATTTTCACCTAATACTGGAAGTAGAAATGGAGAAAACTTGGAGAAGACCAAACGAACACCAGTACCGTTTCCCATCCTTTAAGTCTGGCTCAGCTATCTCCTCCTCTGTGAAGCCTTCGGTGACCACCCTCTACCCTTGACAGAACATGCTTTCCTATACTCCCACAGCATTTCTTCACATGCTGTGTTCTCATTAGCTTTTTGTGAGTTTGTCTCCCCTGCAGGACTGTGACACTGAGAGCAAAGAATATTTCTATTTCACCTCTTGTATTCCCTGCTGAGAATAGCCTCCCTTGCCCCTACTTCAAGCCTCAAGTCAGGTATCACTGTGTCCAGGAAGCCTTTACTGACTCATCTAATTTGGGTTATTTCTCCTCCTCTGTGTTCCCACATTATCCTATGGGAACTTCTACCACAGTGTGCATCATACCTTAATTATTATCCCATATTTATCTTTCTCTCCATAGAGACTCTGAGCTATTTGAAGTCAGGAACTGTGTCCCCAAGTGACCAGCAAAAGTACTGGTCCATAGAAAGATCTCAATAATGGCATAGTGAATCATATTTAGTGAAATCAAGAAAATGTAGTAATAATGCAATTAAAGTCTTAATTTATGCGTGTATAGCAGATAGCATGGCTGTCTTGGAGTTGAGACATAGCTGCTGTGTGGAGTTGAACTCTAATTGTCATTGTTAATCTGGTTCTGAGCATAGACGCACCTTAATAAAACACCATACCCTCCCTGAGGGTCTATATAGAAGTGACACTTCCAAATTATCATAATTAACAGAGGAGAGTAGAGTAACAATCTTGTGAAGGTCTTTTGTTTATGTTCACTTATTTTCAAGCCGTACCTGATTATCTGCTTAGCAATAATATGTAGAATGCACTATTTAAACTAAATATCTATTTTGCTACCTTTAGGATAATATTTATTGAACACTTACTAAATGCAAGGCATGATAGGTATATAGATACTCACATTTTATCCTTCCCAAAGTATCCCCCAAATACTATTATTACTTCATGTTAAAGATGGAGAAAGAGACTCATCAGGTTAACCTGCCAAGGTCACTCAGTATGTAAATCTGAGTAAGCTGATTACAGCATTAATATTTTGAAACATTGCTGCTTCATTTTATTTTGTTTTTAAGACATTGTGTTTGACAGACTGTAAGATGGCCTCCAGTGAGCCCTACGTAGGTGGCTACCCCCTCCCTTCAGTGTGGGCTGGCTTATGTGACTTACTTCTAACTATTATGGCAAAGGTGATAAGATATCACCTATGTGATTAGGTTACAAGATATTTTAACCTCTGTCTTTCTAGCTGACTCTCTACCTTCCTGGCTTTGATGAAGCAAGTTTCCATTCTGAGGAAGCCCATGTAGCAAGGAACTTGTTAGGTCAGAGTCGCTCAAGAAACCAGAAGGATGCAGTGAGCTAATGAGAAGGGTTTATTAGCGGGGAATAAGAGGAAAAAGTGGCGCCAACCAAGGGAGGTTGGGACTCCTAGGGGAAAGTAGAGAAAGTGGCATCAACCTAGGGAGGCTGGGGAGCCAACCATGGGAGGTTAAGACTCACTCAGTTGTTCTTAGGACAGGGATTTTAAGCACAAAAACCCATGAAGGGTAACTGGTTGGGATGTCAGAGTCTGATTGGCTAGAGCTGGTTGCCGGGTGCCATTTCTGCTGACCATTGTTCTTGATAACATCTTGTCAAGCTCAAGTGAAAGCTGCATCCTGTTATGTTGGATAGGCCGACCCCAGACCCCAATCTTAGCTGGGCATCTGTTTGTCCTGGGTAGGGTCAGCAGGCAGTTTCCCAGGCTATAGTTTCCCACAGTACAGTTTTCCCACCTGGTGATTCTCCATTCCTCCTAGGCCTACCTAGGTCTGTCAGAACTTAGGGTGGCCTCTGGCCAAAAGCTAGCTCGAAATTGGGGCTCTGAGTCCCACAGACCACAAAGAAGTGAATCTTGTCAACAAAAATGTGACCTTGCAAGCAGTTCTTTCCCCAGAACCTTCAGAAGAGAACCAAGCTCCAGTTGACACCTTCACTGTAGCCTTGTGCAAAACTATGAAGCAAAGAGGATCTGGTTAAGCAGGGACCATATTTATGACCTACAGAAATAGTGAGAGAATATATAGGTGTTGTTTTAAGCTGTGAAATTGTGGCAATTTGTTATGCAATGATAGATGATCAATATAACCATTGAAGATACCTGTTAAAATTAAGTTTTAAAATGAATATTGCAAACACATGAACTTACTCTGTACCATGCACTGTTCTGAGTGCCTTACATGCATTACCTCACTTAATCATCCAAACCACACTATGAGGTAGGTACTATTATTACCTCCATTTTCTAGATGAGAAAATAGGTACATGGTCGTAACTTGGTAGCCAAGTAACTTCAGTAACTTGGTCACCCTGTAGAAAATGTCAGAATGTGGCTATTCATCCAGGCATTCTGACTCTGAGAATCACACGTCTTAACCACCACCAATCTGCTATATTGATTTCTGAAAAAGGTTCATGAGAGAACTTGGCCACTAAACCATAATTAGAAATTTTATTAGTGCACATTTTGAAGGCATAATGTCCTTTTTTAAAATTATTTTATTGCTGTTCAAGTACAGTTGTCTGGATTTTCCCCCCACCACTCCCAGCCACCCCAGCCAAACCCACCTCCCTCTCTTGCTTCCTCCCTCCCCCTTGGTTTTGTCCATGTGTCCTTTATAGTAGTTCCTGAAAACCCTTCTCTCCACTGTCCCCTCCCCCCTCCCCTCTGGCTATTGTTAGATTGTTCTTAATTTCAATGTTTCTGGTTATATTTCGCTTGCTTTTTTCTTTTGTTGATTATGTTCCAGTTGAGGTGAGATCATATGGTATTTGTCCCTCATCGCCTGGCCTATTTCACTTTAAATAATGCTCTGCAGTTCCAACCATGCTGTTGCAAAGGGTAGGACATCCTTTTTTCTCTGCTGCAGAGTATTCCATTGTGTAAATGTACCATAAACCTAAGTGCCCATCAGTAAATGAGTGGATAAAAAACTACAAGAGCATAATGTCTTAAAATGGCCAAACCTAAAAGGAGATATCATCAGGAAATCTACTTTTACCTATCACAGCTCTAGCAAGTAAAGTCTCTCCAAAGGTGACCATGGAAGATGAGGCACTGGGATCTAAATGGATGAATGTTCAAACAGACTCTTAAATATTTTATCTCCTCTAACCTGGCTGAACACTCTCAATTAGAACAACAGGCTCCACTACAGTTTACTCTTGAAATTCATGTTATTCTGAAGATAAAACTGAAATAATTTACATAATAGCATATTAGTGTTTCATATTTAGTGCTGTAGTTAGGAGAAGAGGAAGGCTTTTTTTTTTACATGTTTTTATTTTATTAAAGATTTTTATATATTTATTTTTTAGAGAGCGGGGAAGGGAAAGAGAAAGAGAGGGAGAGAAACATCCACGTGTGGTTGCCTCTTGTGCGCCAACTACTGGGGACTTGTCCCACAACCCAGGTGTGTGCCCTGACTGGGAATCGAACCAGCAACCCTTTGGTTTGCAGCCCATGCTCAATCCACTGAGCTAGACCAGCTAGGGCTACATGTTTTTATTTTAAAAATATTTTAAAGTATATTTTATTGATTATGCTATTACAGTTGTCCCATTTTTTTTCTAGCCTTTATCTCTCTCTGCCCTGCACCACACCTTCTTCTAGCATTCTCCCTCCCCTTAGTTCATGTACATGGGTTGTAAGTATAAATTCTTTGGCTTCTCCATTTCCTATATTATTCTTAACCTCCTCCTGTCTATTTTGTACCTATCATTTATGCTTCTTATTCCTTGTACCTTTTCCCCCATTCTCCCCCTCTCCACTGAAAACTGCTCTCCATTTCTGTGATTCTGTTCCTGTTCTAGTTGATTGCTTAGTTTGTTTTCATTTTAGGTGTGTTTGTTATTAATTGTGAGTTTGCTGCCATTTTACTATACCTGTTTTTTATCTTCTTTTTCTTAGCTAAATCCCTTTAACATTTCATATAATAAGGGCTTGGTGAGGATGAACTCTTTGAACTTGACCTTATCTGAGAAGCACTTTATCTGTCCTTCCATTCTACATGAAAGCTTTGCTGGATAGAGCAATCTTGGATGTAGGTCCTTGACTTTCATGACTTGGAATACTTCTTTCCGGCCCTTCTTGCCTGTAAGGTCTCTTTTGAGAAATCAGCTGATAGTTTTATGGGAACTCCTACATAGGTAATTCTGTCCTTTTCTCTCACTGCTTTTAAGATTGTCTCCCTATCTTTAATCTCAATAACTTAATTATGATGTGTCTTTGTGTGTTCCTCCTTTAGCCCAAATTCTTTGGGACTCTCTGAGTTTCCTGGACTTGTATGTCTATTTCCTTCACCAGATTGGGGAACTTTTCCTTCATTATTTGTTTGAATAAATTTTCAGTTTCTTGCTCTTCCTCTTTTTCTGGTACTCTTATGTTTTGAATGTTGAAACATTTAAAGGTGTCCTAGAGGTTTCTAAGCCTCTCCTCATTTTTTTTGAATGAAGAGGGTTTGTGTACCATCCAGGACCCTGTTGTCCCCTCCAACAGACTCTCCTGTGAGATCTGGAGTTTCTCCCACAGGTTTTACATCCAGAGGTTTTGAGGCTTTATTTCCCTGAGCTGGAACCCTTGGATGAATGGTTTGTCTCACTCCCCAGTTGTTCTTCCCAGTTTATCTGCATATGAATGTGGGACTGCCCACTTGGCCAGCTCCAACTTTACTCACCCTGGTCCTCTAGCTGCCGCTTTGCTGCCCATCCTCTCTTCCCTGGCTGCCTGTCTCCGCCCCTCCTACTTGTCTGGACAAATGTTTCTTCTTTAACTCCTTGGTTGTTGGAGTTCCAAACAGTTCAATTTTCTGGCAGTTCTGCTTGTTTTTGTTTTTAAATTAGTTGCTGTCATTCCTTTGGTTGTGTGAGGAGGCAAAGTATATCTACCTACACCTCCATCTTGGCCAGAATATGGAAGGTTTTGTGTTCTAAACAAAATACTTGAGAACAGGATAAAAGAGAGAAACATTAGTTTAGACCTGTGAAAATTATACAATATTTCTCACATCTTTTCTAGTATGCTGTAAAGTTTTAAATAAATTAAAACATCCTTATACCAGGAAATAATGCAGTCACCATAAACAATATGTATCTGTTACTATAATTTTGTATGATAGAGAACTTCTGGGGAGCTGACAACAATGACAGCCACTTAGGTCCCAATCGCCTAACATTTCCTTCAAAAAGTAATATAGAACGAAAAGAAGAGAAAAAGAAAATGACACAAAACCATGCCCTCACCATAATTTGAACATAAAGAATACCTAAACTTCAAAATAGCTATAAGTAAAAGAGAAATAATACCAAATTATTGTGTGTTATGTCTCATGTTCCCTTGCCCTTCCTCCTGCCTTCCTGCAAGGCTTTGTGGTAAGCAAGGCCGACTGAGAAAACCTGAGGGGAAAACATAAGAGAGAAGATATCTAAAAGGTCTAAAGTTATGTAAAAACCACCACCCAAAAGATCAAAGTTACCCTAAATTAAAAAGAAAACATGTCTAGGCGGAATACACACAAACTACAGGGAAGAGATTTACAAGTATATGTGGCCCTGACCAGTGTGGCTCAGTTGGTTGGGCATCCTCCTGCACCATAAAAGGTCACTAGTTATATTCCCAGTCAGGGCACATGCCTAAGTTGTGGGTTTGGTTCCCAGTTGGGGCGTGTGTGAAGCAACTGATTGATGTTTCTCTCTCACATCAATGTATCTCTTCCTCTACATCTCCATCCCCTCCTCTCTCTCAAAAAATATATAAATAAAATCTTTTAATTTTTTTTAAAGCGTGTCTGATTTGAAGGGGTAGTCTTTGAAACACATAGCTTCTGGAAAAGGAAAAAAGGTAAAAAGCAATAGAGAACATAATGTCAATGGAGTGGAGAAGGGGAAAAGAAGAAAAAGGGCAAAATTTCAGGCCAGGACGACTAAAGAGAACTACAGAATCAGCAAACAAGCGAACACTTCCCTATCACATAAACAGAAACAGCAATTTGTGAAATATCTGGACTCTGCTATGCTGACAGAAGAGGGCGCCATTAAAGTAAGAATCTTGTAAAAAAAAAAAAAAACCAACAACAATATAACAAAATGAACAACAAAAAATTACCAGATCCATACAGAATTGTTGTTGAGAGGGAAACTTATAGTACTAAGTATTAAAAATAGGAAATAAGAATGACCTGAAATCAATAATTTAAGTGACCACCTCAAAAAAATAAAGAAAAAGAAGAGTAAAATAAACCCAAAGCAAGTAGAAGAAAGGAAATAATAGAGAGCAAAAATAAATGAAATTGAAAATAGGAAAACAATATAGAAAAGAAATGAAACAAAAGCTAGTTCCTTGAAATTAGCTATAAAATTGATAAAGCTCTAGCAAGACTAAAAAAGATACAACCAGAGAAGATACAAATTCCAATATCAGGAATGAAATGGATGTTACTACAGATCCTTCATCCATTGAAGAATAGTAAGGCAATACTATGAATAACTCTACTGTAATAAATTCAAAAACATAGATTAAATAGATCAATTCATTGAAAAACATAAACTACTACACTTTTTCCTCTATTCTGTGACCATACTCAACCAATTCTGTGAGCATCCTTATTACCAGTGTTTTGAACTGTGCATCTGATAGGTTGGCTAACTCCTAGTTGCTTAGTTGTATTTTTTCTAGAGCTTTGCTCTGTTCTTTCATTTGGGCCTTTTTTTTTTTTTTTTTTTTTTTTTTTTTTTTTTTTTTTTTTTTTTTTTTTTTTTTTTTTTTTTTTTTTTTTTTTTTTTTGTCTTGGCAGGCCTGTTACATAGTTAGGGACAGAGGCTTAGGTATTCACCAGGGTGGGGAAACCTCTGTCGGTGCATGGTGGTGCTATGTGGGGGAGGGGCCCGAGAGGGAACAGTGCTACTTTCTCAGCTCTCTGCTGGATCTCAGTAACTTTCTCCACTACCCACAAGCAAATTGGGCCCTTCTGGTGCTGATTCCTGGGTGGGTGGGTTTGTGTGCATTCTGTGACCCTGTAGGTCTCTCTAATGAATTTTCCTGTGAGGCTGGTGGTATCTCCTGCTGCTACAGCCCCCACAAGTTTTTTCAGTCAGAGGTTCAGAGGTTTTGAGGCTTTACTTCCCTGTGCTGGAACCCTGGGTTGCTCAGCATGTCTCACTCCCCAGTTGTTCCTCCCAGTTTATCTGCATGCAAATGTGGGACCGCCCGCTCCAGCAGCTGTTGCCCACCCCAGTCCTCCAGGTGCCTCCTTGCCAGGAGTCCTCTTCACCATAGCTGCCTGTTTCTGCCCCTGCTGCTGGTCTGGATGCATGTTTCTTCTTTAACTCCTTGCTTGTCAGACTTCCATTCAATTTTTGGCAGTTCTGGTTTGGTTTTTGTTTTTAAATTTGTTGTTGTCCTTCTTTTGGTTGTGTGAGGAGGCAACTACCTATGCCTACATTTTGTAACTCTTTTTAAAAGATTTTATTTGTTTATTTATTTAGAGAGGGGGGAAGGGAGGGAGAAAGATGGAGAGAAACATCAATGTGTGGTTGCCTCTCACATGGCCCCCACTTAGGATCCTGGCCTGCAACCCAGGCATGTGCCCTGCCTGGGAATCAAACCAGCAATGCTTTGGTTCATAGCCCGAGCTCAATCCACTGAGCTACACCAGCCAGGGCTGCAGCTCTATAACTTTTTGAAGAACTGCCAAACTGCTTTCCAAAACAGCTACATTGTGGAATACTATGCAGCAGAAAGAAAGGAGCTCCTACCCTTTGCAACAGCATGGATGGAACTGGAGAGCATTATGCTAAGTGAAATAAGCCAGGTGGGGAGGGACAAATACCATATGATCTCACCTGTAAGTGGGATCTAATCAACAAAACAAACAAGCAAGAAATATAACTAGAGACACTGAAATTATGAACAAACTTACAGTAACCAGCAGGGAGATGGGAAGGGATAATGGGGGGAAGGAGGAAGGGTTGTCAAAGAGCATGTATAAAGGACACCTGGACAAAGCCAAAGTGGGGTAGGATTGAGGGTGGGAAGTGGGGATGGCTGAGTTTTGGGGGAGTGATGAGAGGAAAATGGAGAGAACCGTACTTGAACAATAATTAAAAAATGAATATCAAGTACAATTGACCTGTGTTACCACAAAAACCAAGAAAATGCAATAAATAAATGTCAAAAAAACCCCAAAACCCCAGTTACATCATTTTACCTTCCCACTAACAATGTATAAGCATTTTAATTTCTTCACATCTTTTGAACACTTGTTTTTAGTTTTTTAAAAAAATTAGAGCCATCCCAGTGGGTGTGAAGTAGTATCTTATTGTGGACTTGATTTGCATTTCCCTGATAACAAATGATGTTGAGCTTATCTTCATGTGTTTATTGGCCATTTGTATATTTTCTTTGGAGAAATGTTTATTCACATCATTTACCCGGTTTTAAATAGGTAATTTGCCTTTTCATTATTGAATTGTAAGAATTCTTTTTTTATTCTTTATGTATTTTAGATAGAGGTCCCAGATCAGATATATTTGCAAATATTTTATTCTATGGGTTTTGTTTTATTTTCTTGATAGTGTTCTTTGTTTTTAATAAAATGGATTTATTGTAATGTGAAAATGTAAAAGCTAAACAAACAGCTTAGTTGCTTCGTTTGTAACAGCTGTGGCAGATCATAAGCTGAGCAAGACGTCTACCTCACTGATGTAATTTTAAAACAAACAATGATTATGAAAAACAAAGGCTTTTGACAAAATGGCTTCACTGAAGTATAAGCTCTCATCTTACTGCACATATAATGAAATGGGTATACCTGTGTTGAGAATAACAATATATGACCAGAATTTTAAGAATCGTAAGAATGCAGAGTTCTTCTCTCCTTCATTCCAGAAAAGGAAAGTTCTGAATTGGTCCTCAATTTGATTCCCCCAGATTGAATTTCCTATTGCAAGAATAATTCCCAAACATAGCGAAACTCAAAAATCTAAAATGAGAATGAAAGTCTGGTTAAGTTTAAATTGAACCCCAAACTAGTCGTATCAATAGAATCTAATAATATTTCTAACTCCAAGAAATTGTCATTTGAGAAGCAAATTATACAATGCTCTTCTTACTAATCATACGAGTAAAATTTAACATCATTATGTAGGGAACTCAACTAAATATTTTATATACACATTCTCAATTCTCCTATTGACTCAGACATAGGAACAATCGTTTTCACAGTTTACTGGTCCAAACCAAAACAAAATAAAGTAGAAGCACAGAAAAGTGATACAACCTGTCCAGAGTCACAAAGCTAATAACTTTAATTTCTCGATTCATAATGAGTGCATATAGTTAAGTGGCTTAAGTAAAGAAGATCATATGTCCTGATGTGCCCTCATTAACCCCAGTTTACGTTTATTGTCCAGATGTAATATTCATAGTGTTTCCTTCTTCCACTGTCAAAAGTATCCTGTTTAAATGAAAAGTTATATGATCACCCAAGGCACAAAAGAAAAAGGAAGAAAATATCTTGATAGTGTTCTTTTTTTTTAGTTTTGTATTATATATTATTTTTATTGTATTTTTTCCATTACTATTTATCCCCCTTATACCCTCTTCCACCTCTACCCACCCACCTCTGACTCCCACCCTTGCAATCACCATACTGTTGTCCGTGTCCATGAGTTATTTCTCTCTATTCTTTTCTCTTTATTTTTGCTCGATTTGTCCATCCCCAACCCTCCCCTGCCCACCAGAGCTGTCAGACTTGATAGTGTTCTTAAAAGCCCAAAGGCTTTTTAAAAATATACTTTATGAATTATGCTATTACAGTTGTCCCAGTTCCTCCCCACCCTGCACACCCCCTCCCACCCACACTCCTCCCCCTTTAGTTCATGTCCATGTGTCATAAGTTCTTTAGCTTCTATATTTCCCACACTACTCTTGCCCTCCCCCTGTCTATTTTCTCCTCACCATCTATGCTACTTATTCTCTGTACCTTTTCCCCCTCTCTCCTCCTCCCACTCCCCTGTTGCTAACCCTCCATGTGATCTCTACCTCTGTGGTTCTGTTTCTGTTCTCGTTGTTTGCTTAGTTTGTTTTTGCTTTTGTTTTATCTGTGGTTGTTAATAACTGTGAGTTTGCTGTCCTTTCGCTGTTCATATTTTTTATTTTCTTTTTCGTAGATAAGTCCCTTTAACATTTCATATAATAAGGGCTTGGTGATGATGAACTCCTTGAACTTGACCCTACCTGAGAAGCACTTTATTTGCCGTTCCATTCTAAATGAAAGCTTTGCTGGATAGAGCAATCTTGGATGTAAGTCCTTGCCTTTCATGACTTGGAATACTTCTTTCCAGCCCCTTCTTTCCTGTAAGGTCTCTGTGGAGAAATCAGCTGACAGTCTGATGGGAACTCCTTGGTAGGTAACTGTCCCCTTATCTCTTGCTGCTTCTAGAATTCTCTCCTTCATTTTAATCTTGGCTAATGTAATTATGATGTGCCTTGGTGTGTGCTTCCTTGGGTCCAATTTCTTTGGGACTCTCTGAACTTCCTGGACTTCCTGGAAGTCTATTTCCGTTGCCAGATTGGGGAAGTTCTCCTTTATTATTCATTCAAATAAGTTTTCCACTTGCTCTTCCTCTTCCCCTTCTGGTACCCCTATAATTCAGATGTTGTAACGTTTAAAGGTGTCCTGGAGGTTCCTAAGCCTCTCCTCATTTTTTTGAATTCTGTTTCTTCATTCTTTTCTGTTTGGTTGGTTGTTTCTTCCTTCTGGTCCACACCGTTGATTTGAGTCCCAGTTTTCTTCCCATCACTATTGGTTCCCTGTGTATTTTCCTTCATTTCACTTGGTGTAGCCTTCATTTTTTCATCTAATTTGCGACCAAAATCAACCAATTCTGTGAGCATCCTGATCACCAGTGCTTTGAACTGTTTGAACTGTGCATCTGATAGGTTGGCTATCTCTTGGTCACTTAGATGTATTGGCTCTGGTGCTTTGATTTGTTCTTGCATTTGAGCCCCCCCCTTTTTTTTTTGGTCTGGTCGCACCTGTTATGAATGAATGGAGGAGCCTTAGGTGTTCACCAGGGCGGGGCAACCCAGTCACTGGGTTGTGATGCTGCCTGCGGGGGCAGGGTCAGAGAGGGAACAGTGGCGCTTGCTCCACTCTCTCTCGGATTCCAGTCCCCTCTGCCACTTCCCACAAGCAAATCGGGCCCTTCTGGTGCTAGTTCCCAGGTGGGTAGATTTGTGTGTGTTCTAGGATGCTGTGGGTCTCTCCAACAAACTCTCCTGTAAGGCTGGGAGTCTCTCCCTGCGCCTCAACCTCCACAAGTGTTTTCAATTGGTGCCTTTAGGCTTTATTTCTCAGCACTGGGGCCCTGGGTTGCGCGGTCTGTCTTGCTGCCTGTTTTTGCCGGGCTTATCACCACGCAAATGTGTGACTGCTAAGTGACCGTGGTCTGCTGGCCGCCTTGTGTGCCTCACTGGGCCTACTCCTTGCCTCCCTGCGTCCAGGGTCTGCCGGCCACCTCCTGCGCCCCCGGTCCACCAGCAACCACCTTCTCCTGCCGAGACCCCTCTCCTCCGGCCACCAACTCCGCCCCTCTTACCGGTCTGGAAGAATGGTTGTCGGACTTCCATACAGTTCAATTTTCTGTCTGTTGGGTGCTTTTTTTGTTTCTAAATTTCCGTTGTCCCCAATCTTGGCTGTGCGAGGAGGCACAGTATGTTCACCTATGCCTCCATCCTGGCTGGAAGTCCCCAAAGGCTTTTAATTGTGATGAAGTCTCATTTATGTATTTGTTCTTTGGTCATTTAAGCAAATGAAACTATTGCCTAATCTAAGGTCATGGACATTTATGCCTATGGTTTCTTCTAAGAGTTGTATACTTTTATCTCCTACATTTAGATCTTTGATCCATTTTGTTTATGTGAATGATATGAGTTAAGGGTCCAACTTCATTATTTTGCTTGTGTATATTCAGTTGTCCCAGCACTATTTATTAAAAAGATGACTCTTTCCCTGTTGAAGCATCTTGGCACTCCTGTTGAAAATTGGCCATAAATCCCTAACTTTTAATGGGAAGTGATATTCACCTTAAAGTTATATAGCAGTCCAGTCATGTTCATGCTAAAGAGAGTAAAATATGAAAGTTTTCAAAAATTTCCTCCTACAAACTCTTTCTCTGGAGTTTGTAGAATACTAAAAGGAGGGAGTAGCTCTGGCTGCTGTGGCTCAGTGGATTGAGTGCCAGCCTGCAAACTGAAAGGTCACTGGTTTGATTCCCAGTCAGGGCACATACCTGGGTAGAGGGCCAGTTCCCCAGTTGGGGGCATGTGAGAGGCAACCTGTCAATGTATCTCTCACACAATGAGATGTGGTTTCTCTTCCTCTCTTTTTCCCTCCCTTGCCCTCTCTCTAAAAATAAACAAAATCTTTTAAAAAATGAGGGAGTAAACCAAGAAAGAGGAAGACACAGTTAAAATCCAGGAAACAAATAATCCAATTCCTAGGAAAACAGCTGTATTCCAGGATGATATAACTGGCTGCCTAGTTTATAGCAGGGGAACTGAGAACTGTGAGAGGGAAATCTTCAGGGAGTAGATGGAACCAGCACATTTAGATGGGTTGGAGCACTTGGAAAATGTATTTATTTATTTTCAAGAGGGGAAGGGAAGGAGCAAAAGAGGTAGAGAAACATCAATATGTGGTTGCCTCTCGAGTGCCCCCTACTGGGGACCTGGCCTGCAACCCAGGCACGTCCCTCGACTGAGAATCAATCCAGCAACCCTTTGGTTCAGAGGCCTGTGCTCAATCCACTGAGCTATACCAGTCAGGGCTTGGAAAATTTATTAATCGGTATTTTACAGAATTGTTAGAACACTTGGATAATAATAGCATTAGAAATACAGCAAACTCGACTTCCGGCCAAGATGGAGGCGTAGGTGGAAGCACTGTGCCTCCTCTCACAACCAAGATTAAGGACAACAAATATTTATAAACAATAACACAACCAGAACACAGAAAATTGAAATGCGGAAGTCCTCGGACATTCAACCCAACCGGTAAGCGGGGCGGAGTCCGCAGGCAGCGGAGAGA
>PVKM010000707.1:0-96463 GCA_004027735.1 Carollia perspicillata
TCAAGCACCAACTTACACCATACACAAAAATAAATTCAAGATGGATAAAAGACTTAAATATAAGCTGTGACACCATTAAAATCCTAGAGGAGAACATAGGTAGGAAAATCTTAGATATCTCACGCAGCAAACATTTTTACTGATATGTCCCCCAGAGCAAGGGATATAAAGGAAAGAATAAACAAATGGGATCTCATCAAAATAAAAAGCTTCTGCACAGCTAAAGAAAACAGCATTGAAATAAAAAAGAAACCCAACTATATGGGAAAACATATTTGCCAATGATACCTCAGACAAGGGTTTAATCTCCAAAATATACAAAGAACTTACACGACTCCACTCCAAGGAAGACAAGCAACCCAATTAAAAAATGGGCAAAGGACTTGGATGGACATTTCTCCAAAGAGGACATACAGAGGATTCAGAGACACATTAAAAGATGCTCAATATTGCTAGCCATCAGAGAAATGCAAATTAAAACCACAATGAGATACCACTTGACACCGGTAAGAATGGCCATCATAAACAAAGCAACAAACAAGTGTTGGAGAGGTTGTGGAGAAAATGGGACCCTAGTTCACTGTTGGTGGGATTGCAGACTGGTACAACCACTATGGAAAACAGTATGGAATTTTCTCAGAAAACTAAAAATGGAACTGCCTTTTGACCCAGCAATTGCACTGCTGGGATTATATCCCAAGAACCCTGAAACACCATTCCAAAAGAACCCATGCACCCCAATATTCATAGCAGCACAATTTACAATAGCCAAGTGTTGGAAGCAACCTAGGTGCCCATAAGTAAATGAATGGATCAAAAAACTATGGTACACATACACAATGGAATTCTATGTGGCAGAAAGAAAGAAGGAGCTCCTACCCTATACAACAGCATGGATGGAACTGGAAAGCTTTATGCTAAGTGAAATAAGCCAGGCTGTAAAAGACAAATACCATATAATCTCACCTTTAACAGGAACCTAAGCAACAAAACAAACAAGCAAGCCAAATATAACCAAAGACATTGAAATAGAAAATGGGATGACAGTAAACAGAGGGGAGAGGGGAGGGAATTTCAGGGGAAAAAAGGAAGGGATTATAGGAACAAGTATAAAGGACACATGGACAAAAACTAAGGGGGGTGAAATGGGGGGGAGGTGGGGAGCACTGGGGGGTTGGGCTGGGATGGGAGTAGAAGACAGAAAACTGTACTTGAATAACAATTAAAATAAAAAAATAAAGAAAAAAGTAAAAAATAGCTCTTAAGTATATAAAGAGATATTCAAAAATTACTAATAATTAGATAACTAAAAGTTAAAACACTGAGATAACATTTCTTGCCTATCAGATCAGCAACTATTACAATGTATGACAACATACTCTTTTGGCAAGGCTATAAGGAAACAGTCTCATACATAGCCCATGCAAATGCAAACTGGTACAAGGATTCTAGGAATTTGGTAATTTTAAACAAAGCTATATATGCATTTACCTTTTGACCAAGCAATTCCACTTCTAGGAATTTTTACCTCTAATGATATAAAAATAATAATGTATAAAGTTACTCATTGTTTTATTGATAGTATTGAAAATTACTGGAGACGTTATAAATACCTATATAAAGGAGAATTATTGAATAAATTACTGAGTACTATGCAGCAGTAATAAAAAACAAAAAAGATATTTATGAACTGATGTGGAGTGATTTCCAGAGTATATCATTAAAATAAAGGAATATCTATGGTAAGCGATCTTGTAGGAGAAATGGCATATGAGATAAAATACATTTATGTATTTACCTATGCCAAAAAAATATAGGAAGGATAAAACAGAAAATAATTAAGATAGCCTCCCTACCAAAATGGTGGATAGGAATGGGACAGAAAGAGTGGAGTAATTGAAATAGGAAAGAGGGATGATCAGAATGACACTGCTGAGTGTACCCCTTTGTACAGCTCTGACTTCTAGAACCATGGTAATGTTTCATGTTTATGAATTTAATTTATTTTTAAAAGAAAAAATTAAATTCACCTATGACGTAAAAGCAACCCCAAGTGGAATACAAACAGTAACAAATGTAGCTAACTGTCATACAAACCAACAACACCATCACAGTGAAGGGAGTAGGGGAAAGGACAGTTAAACAGGGTTTTCACAGTAACTCTAAGTCTAAAGGACCAAAGGAACTATACACAAATATATTATTCCAGTCAGTAAATTTGTTTTTCATAGGGTTACAGATTAGAAAGTCTAAAACTATTTTGTGTGTGTCCTAGATTGAGAAAATAAGTAAATATGGTCCAGAGAGTAAGACCTGGGTTTCTCTTGCTGGAGAAAATTGCAAACGAGGAAAGGAGGAAGGCCAGAATGAACCCTGTAGTGCAGGATGTCAAACTCATCTTCACTGGGGGCCACATCAGCCTCACAGTTGCCTTCAAAGGGCTGAATGTAATTTTAGGACTGTATAAATGGAACTACTCCTTAATAATTAAGTGAGAGCTCAGCACCGCCGCTGGGTAGAAACAAGATACCATGTTGGATAAAACTAGGTGGAGGGCCAGATTCAGCCCACTGGGCTGTGTTTGCCACTTGTGCTCTAGTGTTAGGTTGAAATTGGAGGTGTCAGTTATAAACTCATGGTTACGCACACACACACACACACACAAATAGATATAGGGATATAGATTTGTATATATGTGAGCATATCTATTTTCTATTTATCTCTGTTCACTAAATACCACTGGGCAAATCACACATTATGAGGCTTTGTAATGTGTGATACGCTCCTTCTTTCTGTCATTCTGTCTTTCCAACCAAGATTCATTCATCGGTATTAAGTAGTTGGACTGCAAATGGCTCAAAGCCTTGTAATGTGTGATTTTCCCAGTGGTATTTTGGCACACACACCCACACACACACAAATAGATATAGGGATATAGATTTGTGTATATGTGAGCGTATCTATTTAGCTCTGTTCACTAAAAAGGTCTAGAAGCGATAAGACTCCAGCAACAATGAGCATCTAAGCACTCAAATCTTGACTAACTTCAATATCTATTACGATTAAAATATAAAATTCCATAGAAAACTGAGGAAAATAATAAAATGTCCTCAAATGCACAAAATTACCTATAAATACCTATAATATATACTATGCTTAATGATAAAAATATTGAGAGTTTTTCTTTGAAGATACAATGTCTTCCATCAACACTCTATTTCATATTGCACCAGAAGTCCTAGTTGGTGTTATAAAGCAAGGAAAAAAGGATAAGGATTTAAAAAGGGGAAATTTTTATTTATTGATGTTTGGTTTTGTGTATTAAAAATGTAAAGAGCCAGCTGAACAAGTTTGCAGGATAGAAAATCAATGTATAAAAATCTATTTTCTTTCTAAATGACAAAATATAAGAAGAATAAAATTTAAATAGAGAATTTAAAATATTATAACATATCAAATGTCTAGAGAAAAATCTATCAAAGTATATCTAAGCCTTCTCCACATATGATTATAAAATTTTATGAGATAATCTTTCTAAGATCAACTACCTGGAAATAAATCTGCCAAAATATATTCCAGACTTCTACAGAGACCATTATAAAACTTCATAAAAAAATAAAGACCTAAATAATTAATAAATATGCTATGTTCTCCATATTGATCTATAAATCCAATGCAACCCCAATGAAAATCCCAGCAGGGTTTTTGTTAGAACTTGAAAGCCTATTTCTAAAATGTAAATGAAGCAACAAATCATAGAGAATTAAACCCCTCCTCAACAACCAGTTGAGAGGACTTGCTCTATTAGAGGTTGTCCTAGTCTGTTTAGGTTTCTATGACAAACTACCACAGACAGGAGAGCTTATGAACAACAGAAATATGTTTCTCACAGTTCTGGAGGCTGGAAATGTGAGACCAGGATGCCAGCATAATTGGGTGGAGGCCTTCTTCCTAGTTGTATCCTTAAATGACAGGAGGCTAGGGAGTTCTGTTGAATCTTTCATAAGGACACTTACCCATTCATGAGGGCTCTACTCTCATGACCTACTCACCTCCCAAAGTCCTGCCTACTAACACCATCACCTTTGGGGGTTAAGATATTAACTTTGGGGAGACAAACATTCTGACCTTAGCAATTATCAAGATTCTTATAAATCTGGAGCTGGCAAAGTTCTATTTCTTGACCTGTGTAATGACCACACAGGTATTCACAATGTAGATTAAGCTATATACTTAGGTTTATTCATTGCATATTGGAATAGATGATTTCTATTGTGTTGCATTTCACAATTGGGGAATATTTGAACAAGGAAATTAAAAAAAAATAAAAACGCTTCCTTCTTTCTGTCATTCTGTCTTTCCAACCAAGATTCATTCGTGGGTATTAAGTGGTTGGACTGCAAATGGCTCAAAGCCTTGTAATGTGTGATTTGCCCAGTGGTATTTTGGATAAATGCTCCTTGACCTGAGTTGAATTTGCTATGGAAATCTCAAGTACTAGTGACATCATCATGTAAGAATGAACTACGTAAAACTTAAATGTTTTACTAAAATATCTTTTGTATATATTGGGTTTGGTCCTTGAATTCAATTAGATAACTGTTCTTTATCTAAAACCTTATTCAAATACGTCAGAAACAGTAAATGCTGCTTGTCAGTATTTACTGCCATTTTTGGCTGAATGAAGGAGCCCAGAACTAGTGGGAGGGAAACAACTTAGAAAAATATTTTGTCTATAATTGTTTGTTTCAAAGAGGAAGTAAGTTTATTAAAAAGGCAGATAGCATGTTTCTTTTACCAGAACGTTTTCTGCAGTTCTTTTTCAATATTAGTAACAGCGTCTAGCCTGGGTATTTTTTCTTTAAACCCTGTTCTTCCCAGAAAATGTATCACATAGGTTTTACAAAATATTTTGGTAGCCTGTCCTCTCTTTCATTTTGTCCTCTTTAAACACAACTATCTTTCTACATCCTCCTCTAGATTCTTCTCATTTTCTACTTTTTCCTATCTATTTTCTGTATCACTTTCTGAATCCTCACATTAAAATATAAAGGTTAAAGAGGGGAAAGTTCATTCTCAGGAAAAGAATAAGAGATGGAGGTAACTCAAAAGTGAAGTGATCACAGAAGAGACATGGAACATTTGGTCTCTGGTGGAGAGTCAGAAGAGGAAGAAGAAACACAAAAGCAGATTGAGGGCAATGAAATTTATGCATGGGCTTTAATTGTGGTACCAATGCTCCATTAATCTAAATATGACTGACAAGGCCATTTAGATAGCCCTTTAACATGAATCAATATTACTATGAATGGATCGAATATGAATACTAACCATTTTCTCTAAATGGAGGTTTATTATTTTCAGAAAAATATTTCCAGAAGAGCAGGAATTAATATTGTGCTTCCCTCATGGATAAGATCAGAAATTCAAGTCTTGAGTTTCAAAGTATAGGTATAAAACCAGAAAAGGACTGGTGTTTTTCCTAGACCAAAGAGCAACCAACACACAGGATTTGATTTCACTGAAAATAGCCCTTGATATTTTCTGAAACTTTTCTAGACTACCCTAATATTTCACTGCAGACCTTCATTGTACAAGGAGAAAAACAAAGCTGAGTTTCAAATTACAAATGACTTAGAGTAAAATAGCAGTTTTCAAATGTAATTTTCTCTCCATGAATAAAACTTGAGAACTTCAGTTGTTATCAAGCTCCTAGGTGTCCTCATGTCAATCTACCATACCACCTGTCCTGGAAATGGAATATTTATAAACACCATGGGTATAGATTATTATGCTAACAAACATATCATCACAATATTGGTGGTGGGAAGCACATTAGAGAAACTCTCAATCAGTTCTTTTTAATTTTTATTGAGAAACTGATACCTTGGTGTAAGAATCAAAATAATAATAATAATGAATATTTATTGACAATTTACTGTGTACCACCAATTTAAATGCCTGAGCTTGCATTTAACTTAGTCCTCATAACACAACAGTGTAAGTACTACTAATGTCCCCATTTTGTATTTTATACATAAGAAACCTTATCTCTAAAGAGACATACTATTTAAGTAAATGATAATACTTTATACTAATGTTAAGTTGAATTTGTAGTTTAGTGACTTGTACAAGATTTCTACATTTTAAATAATCAGCTTATTTACATCAAGTCCTGGGCTAAAATGCTGAAAGTGAAATGGTAGACAAAACAGAAAGGATTCTCTCACAGGACTGACAATCTAGTGGCCAAAGGCAATCAATGAAGGAAGCAATAATGTAAGACCTTTTAAGTGCACTCAGAATAAGTACAGAGAGACTATGGTAAGCAAATAGCTGAAGTATCTAACCAGGCAGGAAAGAGTCAGTGCTGGGGAAAGGGTTGAGTATAGTTCACTGTCAGAACTGAAATCCAGACCCTTTGATTTCCAGGCCAGGGCTCTTTTCAGCACCTCACACTCTGCTGCCTTGTTGTGCCTCCATTAGGAAAAAGTCCTGATCAGCACCACTGGGGCCATCTGCCTGCACTGCTCTGTTTGGTTAGTAAGTGTCACAGTCAGTGTTGGTCATGCCCCAGCAAATGGAATGTTTATCTCTTTCAACATGGGTATCAGCTTAATCACTTGTACATCAGGAGTTAACACAAAGTTTGATTCTGCAAACAAAAGTATATATGTATTATGCCCATGATAATTATTTAAACAGGACCCCTAGTGATACCTACTAACTGATAGTAATATCAATTAGTAAAATCTACTAACTGATAGTTAAGAGGGTAAAATAGATCCTAAATCAGGATAAAATGTATATTCTTAGTTTAATTAATTTAGTCTGCCACCTTATAATAATATGGATCAGATGGTAAAACCAGATAAAAGAACCAGACCTGTTCCATATCTGTACTAGGGCACTGGGGGGCCACTCAGAATCCTTGTATCTCACCACTTCCCTAGGATGGCTATCATAAAAAAGATGGGCAATAGCAAGTGTTGGAGAGGACGTAGAGAAACTGGAACTTCATTCTTTCCTGGATGGAATGAAAAATGGGCAGTCACTTTGGAAAACAATTCTGGGCAGTTTCTCAGAAAGTTAAACATATAGTAACCCCAGCAATTGCACTTCTATGTACCCAAGATAATTGAAAATGTACACCCATACAAAAATTCACACACAGACAGTAGCATTATTCACAGTAGCAAAAACAGGAAAACAATCCAGGCATTTATCAACTGATGAATGAGTAAATAAAATGTGAGATGTCCGTACAATGGAATATTATTCAGACATAAAAAGGAATGAAGCAGTGATGCATACAACATAGAGGAATCTTGAAAGCATCATGCTATGTGGAAGAAGCTGGACACAAAAGCCCATGTTGGATGGCTCCACTCCTATGAAATGGCCGCAAGCAGCAAATCCATAGAAACAGTAAGTAGATTAGTAGTCGCTGGGGGCAGGGGAGGAATGGAAAGTGATTGCTTACCAACGGGCATGGAGTTTTTCTGGTTGGGGGGATGAAGTGTTCTAAA
Organism: Carollia perspicillata; assembly: GCA_004027735.1. NCBI lineage: Eukaryota > Metazoa > Chordata > Mammalia > Chiroptera > Phyllostomidae > Carollia > Carollia perspicillata. Next base: position 7,530 of record PVKM010000707.1, read on the forward strand.
ACTGGGTAGTGGTGATAGTTGCACACTTCTGGGAGTATTTGAAAAAAGCCCCACTGAATTATACACTTTAAAAGGGTGGATTTTATATTGTGTAAATTGTACTTCAATAGAACTGCTAAAAATTGTGTTTATAGACGTATAGTTTATATAGAAGTCACAGATATATTTAACTTTTTTAAATCCTCACTCAGGGACATGCTTATTGAGTTTAGAGAGAGGATAAGTGAGGGAAAGAGAAAAACATTGATGTGAGAGAGAAATATCAATTGGTTGCCTCTTGTATGCACCCAGACTGGCACCGAACTCACAAGCTAGGCATATGCCCTGACTGAGAATTAAGCCTAAGACCTTTTGGTTTACAGAATGATGCTGCAACCAACCGCACCACACAGGCCAGGGGTATAGATAATATTTTTATATATTTCTGTGTACTCAAAGAAAAGTATAAAATTGAGGGAAATATGAGATAATTGAAGCCCAAAAATACTTTTATCATGAATAATGCAGCTACTTTATGCGTGAGTGACTTTTTCCATTCCATTGCCTCTGTTCTCCACTGCATTTCCATTCACACATACAAGCAAAGCTATAGAATTCAACGTTTCATTTTTACCTGGTTCTGTGGACTTGAGATTTATTTTTCCTGAAATCATGTTCTCCTTGTGTAGTGGGCAGTTAGACAGGCATGAGCAGAGTAGGAACGATAGGCCATGTGCAGAAGGTCACCAGGGCAGAGAGCCCTGGGTGCAATAGTGACTGGCAAAGCTATAAGCCCTTGCAAGACCACTCCCTTAAGTATTAACCCTTGGAAGATGACATCTAGGCTACAGCTGTGTTTCAGCTCCAGGTCCAGAGAAGCAGCAAAATCAGATGGAGTGACATCATGACTACTTCACGACCAGCTGCATTGATCAGTGACTCTAAGGTTACAGCCAATCAGTGGAGACCATGATGGGGCACACCTGGAAAGCTGATGAATATTCTATTGAGATTTTCCCCTGAGAGCTCCGGGTAAAAGCTCTCAGGACAAGGATCCTGCCTGGCTCTCTCTGTGTAGTACATCCTCACATTTCTGAGCACACTGGAGCCTCTCTTCCCTCTTTCATCCCTCCAGGTGCTTGTCTCTCTCCCTCTTTCTTATAGGTTCCAAGAGCCCTTCTACTACCTCTGTAACTTTCTAAATATATTTTCCCTTATAATTTGAGTTCCTTGGTTCTGAATTCTTTCCAGACGAACTCAAGTACTGAAGTTGCTGAACCAAGGTCTGGCCTAACTCGTGCTAACACTTGCCATTCTTCTCCATGTCCTCCATATCGTCAAGCAACTCATCCCATTCTTTTGTGACACTCAGAACATTCTTGGGCTAAGTCATGAAAACACTTGTCAGAGTGCAGCTAATACGCACAATACTGAAGCTTGAAGCATATCCTCCCACTGGATCAGAGCCTCTTCTGCTTCTCTGATATCAGGGCTACCTATAAGCGCCTTTATTGTCTAGCTATTGACCTGTGTATTTTCCCTTCAGTGGATGGGCCTGCAATTGCTCATCAAACAAAAGAAACCTGGTTGCTAAGCCTGGAGAGACCAAAGCTGTTCACCGACTGCTTCCTGTTTGGCCTGTGTGGTGTGGGCAGAGGGTAGGGCAAGGCCTTGAGCTGCTTACGTCTGTTTGTACAGAAGACGAGAGAGGCTTTCTGTGTCCTGCTTACCCAGACACACTCACTCAGAACCGCTTTCAGGGTCCATCTGTGGTAAAATCTGAAAATGTGCTATGCACAATTACACAAGCAAACACAATGTCCCAAGACAAATATGCCCTATTAGTAAGCAGGCCAGAATGGAAGTAAAAACAGGTGTTTCCTATATTGGGTCTGATTGTCTACATGTGTGGCTACTCTGAAATTATTTTTTAATTACCTTGAAAGGTTAGACCCAACAGAGAGGAGAGAGAAAGCTCCATGTGAGTCCTGAGGGCTCTTTGGTCCTCTGCCGAATTAAAGCTTAAGTAGCTGAATCCTGTAATTATTTAAATATTGTTTTTAAAGAGCCATCATAGCCCATTCTTTGTAAACCAGCAAATTATATATTTCAACTACTAAATTAATTTTCCTCTCAATATTATTTGTGGATGATCATGGGCTTTATTAACCCAGTTACCCATTTTGATAGGGACCTTACTTGACATTGTGCCCTGTGGTTGAGACACAAAATGCTCCTAAACTTGCAATCCATATCACATCATGTGACCCTCATTATATAAAAAGCAGACATAAGGAGGCATTCTGCCATGTTTGCGTTGCCAACACTGGACTGCCTAATTAGACCTGGAATGGAGCCATTAATTTCTGGTAAGTAGAAAAGACTGATGATTTTGTTTCTCAACCCCAGTATTTTCTACGGATAAAGCAGAAGAGACAGTGTTGAAAGCCAAGAGAGCATTCAGTCAAGGGGATTAATTATATATAGTATAAAAGCACTAACTATATTTTTGGTTATCACATTAGGTGCTAAAACAGTGATTAAAACTATAAATTATAGTCTCTACCTTCAAGGATATTAAAACTCATTTGGTACTTGGTATGCAAAAATAAAAGAGTGAACAACAAATACCAAAAAATGGAATGTATTCCCATGTGGGGTGAGACCCAGGGGTATGAGTTGGGTAAAGATAACATGGAAAAACTGGATAACCTAGAAACTTTTCAGTTTATTATAATAATGCTTAAAAAGGATTAATTCTGAAACATTTCAGGACATTTCTTAAATCAAGGAAATTAAAAATTAAAAGGATTAAGTAATGAGTCTAATTTCCCACAGATAGAGAAACTGGACCCTGGACCCAAACTAGCTAAGTTTAACTCAAAGGTACCATGCTCTTAAATTCACAATATCCACTTTATCCTGAGAGTATGTCCATTTTTATTTCTTGTTGCTATAAATATATTTTTGTTTATATAGGTATTCTGGTGATGACAGAGACATTTATTTAAGTGTCTTGGAAATAAATGAAAAGCTGGCAGCTCCGTTTGTTTACCCTCCTCTCCAAGTCTTTAATTCTACTGATCCACGAAATCCCAAAGTCTAATATAGTAATTACTTCTCTGGGTCTAAATTTCTATAATGGGCCAGGTAGTAAATATTTTAGGCTTTGTGGGCCAAAGTTGCATCTTTTGCAAAGTTGTATCTACTCAGCTTTGCTACTGGAGTGTGTATAGCACATAAACAGATGAGTGTGGCTACATCCCAATACAATTTTATTTATGCACACTGAAGTTTGAAGTTCATAAAATTTTCATGTGTCACAGAATATTGTTCTTTCAGTGTTTCCACTAGTTAAAAACGTACTGAGCAATGTTAGCTCTCAGGCTGTACACAAAGAGGTGACTGCGCAGATTTGGCACTTGGTCCATAGCTTATTGAAAACAGGACAAGCTGTTAACCCGTGAGAACTGGAAACAATAAGATGTATCCTGACAAATTTCCTTTATGTAAATATATATCATCTTAAGTCAATTTTTCAAAGCAAAATCAGTGACATAATGTGAAATTCACTAAGTTTCAAATCCAAATTCTAAGCTGCACAGATGAGTTATAAACCAGCACAGAGAGAGTTACACCTGGCTGTCCAGGTGGCCCTGGTTAGGTGCATGTCCCAACACAATCCCTTTACTGGAAGGGGTGACTTCCAAGTAGAGGGCAGTGACTGATCCACACTGAGTTCAGGAAGACAAGAGACCACATGGTCCCTTAAAGAAAACATGGTTCAGATAGGAAGAGGAGAAAAAAATGGGAATTCCAAAGGACTCACTTGTGCAAAATTGTGCAGCTGGGAACATGTGTGTTGAGTTTGAAAGACAATGCATAAGTCCAAGGATTGGATTTAGGCACAGGAATAATTAAAATTAAAGTCACAAACATGATTAGAGGAGAGCTTAAGGGAGGCTAAAAGATTGTATCTTATTGTGGAGGTTGAAAGGGAATCATCAGGACCTCCACCTAATATATGTATGTTTTGTTTGGTCTGATAGCGTTTTTATATATTTGAGCCAATTTTTCAAAATCCAGTTTCTCTTGAAAAAAATCAAAAGATCTGACAATACTAGTGAGCATGTTGATGACCTTTAAAAATACGAGTACTTCAGTTTTCCACAGTTTCAAACTCTTTTTACTGATTTATTTCTCTCAATTTATTCATTTTTATTATAGCAATATAAAAAGTTCTCTCAGATCTTTTAAGCTCTCAGATCATGCTCTCATATGCATCAAGGCTTTTACACCACCGTTTATACACTCATATACACACACACATTGATCTTCCAACTACAGCCTGACGTCTCCTACTTATCCTTCAGGGCTAATATTAAATATGCCCTCTTCCAAGAAACCTTCCACAGTGTGCCAAGTCTGGGCCAGGCATTTCCATAGTGTCCTGTGTTGCCTATAGTGCTACGGACTGTTCTGGGTGCTAAGAATATAAAAGTGTACAAAATTAAGCCACAGTCCTCTTGGAGCTTGAATTCTAGTGGAAACTGACCAACATTAAGTTAATAAACAAATAAATAAGTAGTGTGTAAGATAGTGACAAGTGTTATGGAGAAAAGTAAAGCATGATAAGAGGGTTGAGTGCTACTTTTGTAAATGTGTAGGTCAGGTCTTCCTGATAATGTCAAATTTGAGCAGAGGCCTGAAGAAAGTCAAGGAGCAAGTCTTGTGGACATCTGGGAGAATTCTCTGCAAGGCAGAGAGAAGAATAAGGGCGAAGGCTCTGAAGCAGGCACACATGCGGAGTGTTGGAGGAGGTCAGGTAACTGGAGGAACTTAGATAAGGCAGAACCTGGTAGGAGATGAGGGGGAAACATGGTCAGATCTAGGCTTGGTGGTTCAATGTAAAGAACTCGAGCTTTATATTGAATGATGTGGCAAGTTATTGGAGAGCTTTGAATTCGTGGAATGACACATTCAATTCATTTTCAAAGAGGATCACGCTGATTCTTCTGTTGAGGTCAGCCTGTGGCTGGTGATCCAAAGGATAGAAGAAGGAAGATAAATTGTTTTTGTAGTTTGAATTAGGCTAGAGTACTGGAATGGGAATGAAGCAAAGAGAAATAGAGAACTGTCAGAGATCTAAGACAGAGCAGATGGGAGGTTTGATCTGGTGTAAGAAATAACGCAGAAGAAGTCACAAAGAGCAGTAACGAACTCGGTGTGACAGCTTCCCACCTCTCTAAAGCCTTCATAGGACAGGAGCTCAAGGGGGCAAGAACATATTTATACTGTTAACAATTTTATCCTTAGTTGATAGTGCAGAGTAGGCTCTCAGCTTTTGATTAAATTAATGAAATAACTTAGGTATATTAAAGAGATTTTGGAACCAAGATGAATTTTAAAGACGGAGTGCAGAACAATGGTCTTGATTATCTTGGAAAAGTTGAACGTTTAGCCATCCAGATTTCCAAGTGATGGGAGTGAGTGCTGGAGAGATTTTAAGAGGTTTGGCATCTAGGAAAACCTGTAAGGCAATAAAGATTTTCATGAGAGCTCAGGTCACAAAATGGCAGTCCAGACAGGCATGCTTGGCTCACTAGATATTGGCTTCGATTCATATAAATATCTACATTTCTAGTTTCTCTTGAATAAATCAAAGTCTCACCATATTGGCCTCTTGTTCTCCTTCATGGCACATACCATGATGGGTGAAATACACTACCTTTAGTGGAACTGAGTCACCCTTTTTGCAGGTCATTAGATTTGTCCCTACTCGCTGGTATCCTTCAAATATCAGGAATGAGGGAAGATTCCTTTCCATCATTGTTTTTAAACCTTCACCTGAGATATGTTTACTGATTTTAGAAAGAGAGGGGGAGAGAGAGAGAGAATGCTGTGTAAAAGAGAAACATTGAGGAGACTGGGGATTGACTGGGGATCCAAACCACAACCTTTTGGATGCGCAGGACGACACTCCAACCAACTGAGCCATCCAGCAAGGACCCTTTCTGTCATCTTCTGCCAGCCCTCCTCACTCACTTATATTTTCTGTTTTGAACCTAGAGGAAATGTATGTTGTCAACTGTATCTCCAGAGTGAGCTTTTTCTCTGTAGCCAGCGTCATTTTCCCCACATAGTCTTCCTTTCCTCAGACTTCAGGAACCCAGGAGACACATCCTTCCTTTTATCAGCGTCTGTTTAAGGCCTACGACGTCATGCCAGACGACGGAGATATGACAGTCTCTGAACAGACAGAAGGTTTGCTATTGCTGGTGTTAAAGTATAAAGGAAGAGACAGAAGAAAATAAGAAACCAACAAATAAATCATTACAAGTATGGTAAAAGCTATGGAGAAAAAGATGATTTTCAGTGACAGAACATATGGAGGAAAAATATAACTTAAGTAAGTTGTTCAGAGGAGTTCTTTCTGAGGAGGTGACAGTTGAGGTATGTGAAAAGCCAGGGAGGGGAGGGCCGTGAGTTGAGGGAACAGTGCAACAGCCATCCTGAAGCAGACAGACACCCGGCATTTTTTAGGCACTAAGGAAAGGAGGCCACAGGGGCTGGGAGATTCTGTGTCAGGGGAGAAAGCTTGAGAAGAACAGAAGGGAGGCAGGCAAGTCAAATCCTGTAGGACACTGTGGACGATGGGAAGAGTTTTTGTTTTATTTTCAGTGCCATTTATTTCCAGGTGCCCACGGCAGGTATACTAGGTCCACATTAATGATCAGAACTTGCTTTAAAAAGGATTTGGAATGTTTTCATGTTAAACTAAATGCACTGGTGGGAATTAACATGTTACCTCTCCTGGTAGAGGTGAATCTTTAATCAAAATTTTTAATTAAAAGAATAAATTAACTATGGCAAAATGAAATGAATCAGCAGGACTCAAGGAGACTGGAATATGAAGACCCATCATCTCTAAAATGATATACTTGGGTAAAAGAGGTTCTACCTTGGAAAATAATTTGGCACAGGATTAAATTGAAACTATGAAAAATAAGCTTTAAAATTTTTATTAGGCTGTATTTCTTTATTATTTACACCAGCACTCCACTTATTCAGAGGTAATTTATCTGGAAACTTCAACTGGACTGATTCAACTGGGAATGAAAAAATTAAGAAAATAATTTCCAGCAGGTAAAACACATGTCACAAAACTTGTGTATTACACTTACACAGCACTCCACTAATCATGTGCTGGAAAAGCTCCCTTCTGCCTCTCCAGAGCACTTGATTCCAACCAGAAATATTTCTGTTATATATATTATATACAGTTGTGAATATATCCATGTTTGTATACATAGAAAGTCTTGCAACCATGGGAGAGAAAGGAAAATATAAAAAGCAGCAGCAAAAGTTTGGAAGACTTATCCACCTAAGGCCATTTGGGACAGGGAAACAGCTTCCTAAGGCTGCCGGGCACCTGAAGGGGACAATGTGTAGCTCTGCTCTATTTGTTCAACCCCATAGTGACCACCCTGACACACGGAGGTGAAGCTGAATCGTTCTATAGAGAGTCTGTTTGAGAAACTGGGGAAGAGTAAAACAAATTAGAGAAGGTCTTTCTGGAATGATTACAGACAGTTAGGAACTTAAGTGGCAGCCTAGTTAATTCAGTCAGTGAATATTCAGGACTGTTCACCACGTGTTCAGTAACAGACAGACAAAAGGCCCACCCTTTCAGAACTGGCATAGGCATGTCACCATATGGAAGGTGTTTAAGGCTAGATGATGGATGAGATCACCCAGCTTTGCAACCGCGATGTTTGCTTTCTGTGGACTGAACTCTTGGCTGATACTGGGCAGGAGGACTATCGTTAATTTGCCTGTATTTGTATTCTAAGGAGAAAGTTTGTGCAGAAGGCAAGAGGCCCCTTAGCTGTTCCAGCTAAGTAAATCTAAGACAGATTACCTACTTATTCTGGTTTTATCTCCTCAGATGAAACTCAGATGTTAACTACTAGAACCATGATATCAAGATTTATTATCTGTATCTTTTTTATAAACAACTGGATCTTATCTCCAGAGGTAATTTATGGTTCGCCAAGAATAAAAGTCACCTTTGGTCACTCTGCTCATTTATGATCACACCTAATTACTGAGAGTGAGGCTTACATAAGTAATTTTTTAAAACACACCACTTCTCTTCTATAAAAAGAATTTTTCACTTCTGTTCATTCTTTACAGAAGTTGGAGACAACTTCTCCCTGACACTGAGCCAGGGCAGAGCAGTGCCCAGCACATGCTGCAGAGTGCCGCCTTGGGCCCTGCCTCTTCTCTTTTGGTCAAATTTCAGTCATTCAGATTTCAGGGTTGGCCTTTTTTTTTCCTTTGCCATATTCTTGTTTCATTATTTCACATGTATTACTGCCAGAAGCCTATATTATTAATATGCATTATTATTTCTAAAATATCTTTTATTTCAATTGACTTAATTTTTAGCCCCAAATCATTAAGAAACAATAACTTATATAACTATCACAAATGGAAACAGCATCAATTGTCATAAATAGAGGATATCGATAAAATAAATGCTTGCTGCTTGCCAAAGCCTCTGAGCCAAATGCCTGTTTTCACTTTATTGGCAAATGGGATTAGCAGGAGTTTTAAGAGCATTGCAGCCCCAAACTGAGCCATTCTTCTCGATGGTTATTGTGAGGCTAAAATAGGGAATACTTGTCTCTTTGAGATTCAGTATTACTTAACTCAGGGGTTGGTGAGCCACCTAAAATCATTTCATTTGCCACTGGTGAAGTGCTTGGGAAATAGGGGGATTTTTCAAAGAAACAACGTTTGTCTGGTTTACCAAGGAGGTGGGCTGATCTTCCAGTGTTTGTGCGTTCCGTTAGGCTCAGCCCAGAACTAGGTACAAGGTAGATGTCTCATAATTGCCAGCTTGATGTCTGTAACTGCGACTGTATCCCTGCCTCTGCTACATATCCACAAACTTACTTCTTTTGGTTACAAGGATTTAGGCATCATGAGATAATAAAATGATAGTACTTGAATTATTTGACAGTGAATTACCAACACTTCTTTTGTGTTATAATGACACAAGAGTAGCAATACAGTATTTTTACAGGGAAAAATAACTTTGGCCCTAGGTTCAGATCTAAGCTTAGGAACTCACTAGTTTCCGGCCTTGGAAAGGTTATTTCATCTCTCTGGCTTTGGTTTCCTCATTTCTTGTGTGTGTCTGACAATATCTTTCTCAGAGGGATGGTATCAGGATTAATGAGGTAACATGCAATATGGATGTCACATAGTACAGACTCAATAAATTGGAGCTATTTTTGAGGAAAACACATAGTTAGGCTGTCATAGCTGTAGGGCCTTATATTTCAGCTGAGAAAGGAAAAATACATTTAGAAAGTTAGGCAAAGTTAAAAAATCATTGCTACACTTACAAATAAAAGAGAAGTCCTGAGGAAATCACGCAGACATTCCCGATCAAAATTCCCGCTCATTAGAACTAACCAAGGCCAGTTTGTATTGGCTTGTTTTGGTCTTACTTCGTCTGGATGATTTTCTAAATGTTTCTCTCTTTTGTGGAATGGATACGGCCTATAGCATGGAGCAGCAGACGCAGCACTTTGCCCATCCTTGCTTCAAGGATCTTTCTGCGTATTGAAGGATTACTTTTAGATTTCGGTTTTTATTAATGCCAAAGCATTTTTTCTGATTAGATCAATATGCCAAAACTTTCAACTGAGTCTAATTACCTGAAAGGTCCATGAGTCCTACCCCAAGCACACTTTGGAAACAATCGTTCTCCCAGACCTCAGCTGCACATTGCCAACGGGAGCAGCGCATACCGGCGTGGTTAATGGAAAAACACACTTGAATCTCCTCCAGCGTCACTTTACAGTGATCCCCAAGTACCCCTGTAGCTACATTGATGCACTGCTGTGATAATGGACTGCCTTGTCCCTTTTCATACTGTTCCATCTTGATTTCATAAAGAAATTCAATTCTCATAAATAGAATTAAAATTCACTGTTTCCTTTACTCACAGACTCCTCTGGAAGCACTCTGTTAAGATTTACCACACTTAGGCAGTAGCAAAAAATATTAATTTGGAAAGTAATTTTGTAGACCAATTGTAAATCTTATTATTTATATATTTTTCTTAAATACAATTTGCTTGAGTCAATGCCAATAGGACTCAAAATTGAATTGATGTATACTCCTAATGGTGAAAATTAACAGAAAAACAAGTATTCAATTGGCACCTTTTAATAACTGTTTCTGCTGTGTTTTCAGATCCAGAAACAATGACTTTGAGGACCTACTTCTCATCATACCTTGCAGGCCCATTTCTTTGTATTCATTCTTTCTTAATTTAAAGAGGCTTTTTTCCTTATAACTGCTGGGGGTCATGTTTGTTCATTGGCTGAAGTTATTCCTTAGCTGGTTGGAATTTCTCTAACAGGTTTTTAGGAAGGCATTAATTGCCTTACTTTCTTTCGTGCATTCATTCATTTAACAGATATTTGTTAAAACTAGGCAGTGGTCAGCACTGGCTAAATCCTTGGAGGTAATAGGCGGGCGGTCAGTGGTACACAGGGGTGTGTAAGTCTAAGTCCCTGCCTTCCAGGGACTTACAATCTAATAGTATAGCGAATTTACATAGGCAATTAAAAATATACCAGAGAAGTAAATGATAGATGCACCAGAATTCTGTAGGGGAATTGCGGAATAATCAGAGGAGAGGACGTGGGTCAGATTTTGGAGGATGGGCAGAATGCCGGTGCATGCAGATGATGTAGAAGGGGGGCCTCGGGAGAGAATTTTCTTAGTCCAAAGTCATTCACTTTAGTCTGATGTAACCATCATTTATCAAGCAACTGTTAAGGATAAGATACCTGGAACTCTGGGAGTTCCCTGTCCATAATAATGGCGAGGCTAGTCCTAACCAGTGTTGCTCAGTTGGTCAGGTGCCATCCTATAAGATAAGGGGTCACTGGTTCAATTTTCAGTCAGGGTACGTGCCTGGCCTGTGGGTTTGTTCCCCAGTTGGGGTGTGTGTGAGATGAAACCTGTCAACGTTTCTCTCTTATATCGATGTTTCTCTCCCTTTCTTTCTCACTCCCTTCTTCTCTCTCAAAAAATAAATAAATAAAGTCTTTAAAAAATAAAAACAAAGAATGACAAATCTAGGTGGTCTAACAAGAAACATAATGGAAGTTCCAGAAAAAGACAACAAGCAATACTGATGGCAAGAAAGTGAGTTTCCAAATTGTCCTTCAGGTTTCCTAAAGTGCAGAAATAGTCCTGCACTGAGGTATTTTAGAAGACTGTGGAAAATTCGAGATCTCCAGAATAAAATAAAGCAATCAGGAATTATAACAAATTTGGACTTTTCAACTAAACTTCTGGCAGCAGCAGGACCTTGGAGCAATGTTTGCAATATTCCAAGGACCATTATTTTTCCAACAGGGAATTTCACATCCTAGTAAATTCTTAGATGTGAGTGTAGATTAAAGGCATTTTCAGATGTGTACTATTTTTCAGGGTCTATTAAAAGGAGTGCTCTGTAAAAACAAAGGAAAATAGAAAGAGAGCAAAAGGTGTAGGATCCGGGAATTGGCTCCAACTCACACGGGTGGTGAAGAGAAGCACTCATGCTGATGAGGAGCCCACTGGCGGCCAGGCATGAAGAGGGTCCGCCACACAGAACAGGACAGAAGCCTCTGGGAGAATGTCCCCAGGAAGATGAGACTGATGGATTAATTGATGCATTTGAATATAACAAGAGGAGATTCAGACAAATGAGAGAGGATTTAGAGATTGATTGGTATAAGCATGCAGAAAACTAAGCCAAGAACACTCAAGAGTGAGTATATAACAAGGGAAAAGCAATCATAGTAGACAATGTGCCTTGGGGGTTAACTGACTTTAGATGGTCTAATCATGCGAACACTGCATACGTGTTTGAGTAGGATTGTGATGTAAGTGCTTGAAGAGACAGAAGTTATTGTATGTGTTTGGAATGCTATGGTGGTTAGAGAGCTTGATGATTTTAGGCTGGATAATACCTGACACTGAAGAACATCAAGAATAAGGGAAATAATAGAATTTAGAGACATGGAAATAAAATGGAGGTAAAATACTGAAAGGTGAGAAAGTAGAAAGGGTCATCTTGGAGGAGTTGGGAATTGGTGCGGGCACCAGCTCGCAGTGCCCACAGCGTTATGGATGAGACATGAGACAAATTCACATGGACTACCAAGTCCTGTGGAGGAAAAGGGGACGGCACGGCTACTCCCTCAAGCGGGGAGCGCCTCAGAGCAGCCTGGCCACCCACCCTCTCAAGGGGAGAGTGCGCCAACCCTTGCCTGGACAGTGGTTTTATTGGGTTTCTTGTGCAGGAATTCAGGTACAACTTATTGATCATTCTCAGGCAGTAAGGATTAGGCAACAGATAAGGAACCATTAGGGCTTATTCTGATTTAGGGTCTGTCAGCTAAAAGGTTATGAAACTTTGGAAAGTAAACTGTTTCTTGCTCAGGTCGTTATCATTTAACTAAAAGCATTCTTAGCAAAGCAGGTGTCACAGGAATTTACATATCTTTTCTCAGGCCTGATCACCCTGGGGGCCTGCCCTATCCAGCACAGGGCTGCACTGCCCTCTGTCATTGTTTCAGGCTTAAGTCATGCAGAGGAGGCAAGGTAGCCAAGGAATTATCAGAGACTTCTTGAGGACTCAGGGGAGTCGGGCTTCAGCAAAGCCAAGGGGTGAGGGTCCAGCATCCCCTTTTCTCCATAGCCCCCAAGTCCTTCCCTGGGGCCTCCACATGATCATGCCTGTCCTAGGTCATTCCCCTCTTGGGGAATCTTACTCATTATCAGCTAACTAATCAAGCATTGGAGGCCAGTTATGAAAAAAGGAGCAGAAGCAGCACTCCTGCCAGGGAGACAAGCTTTGTCTCCTTAGTGGCTCACAGTCCAGAGGTCACTCACTCAGCCTTAGCCATGGGGGGTGGGGGTGGTTTACAGCTCCTGAAACCAGACAGGGTGGTTCCCAACAGGGAATGGGATAGACTGAAGAGGGCAGAGGACTTGTGTTTTTCATCTACCCATCAGAAGTGGTTGATCTAATTGTGCATATAACTTGATACAAATAAAACACCAGGTATTTTTAGAGGTACTATTTTTCCTCACAATTTATCTGGGGAGTCTAGTTCTAGAGAATGGTTATGTGTTTTTAATGGCACAGGACCTAATTAAACAGCAAATAGAAATGCCTCTGGAGGTCTCAGCTGGCCCACCTCTTGATCACTTTGTGATCTTTGTGCCTCAGTGTCTTAGACCAGAGTCTTCCTTCATGTGAGTATGATAACCTGAACAAACTCTGCATGTTCAGAGGTTTTGGGTTGATATTTCCAAAGGGACTACACCCACCAAGGGTTCAAGAGTTTAAACCCTGGCAGAAACTCATCCTGATATCCGCAGCCTGTTCTGATCTGAAAGGAAGCCAGCAGCCTGAGTGTCTGTGGCAGTCACTTCAGAGGGCAGGGAGACTGTTTTCAGAGTAATTGGCACAGTGCATGGTACTTGGTACTTGGTAAAATTGTCAAAACATTTGTTGAATGAATGAATGAATGAATGAAATATAGATTAGTTTTGTTTTTTTAAATATTTTATTGTTTCTGCTATTACAGTTGTCTGAATTTTCCCCCATTCCTCCCCTCCACTTAGCCTGCCTGCCCCCCGATACCATAGTCAAAACCCGCCCCATTGTTCCCATCCATAGGTCCTTCATACATGTCCTTTGACTTATCCTTTTGCCTTCTTTCAATCAATTCCTGCCTGCAAATTACTTTTTGGACTGCTTAGGATAGTCTGTATATGCCAGAGTAAGATATTTGGTTCCTCAGTTTTACTTCTCCCTTAAATCCAGCAAGGCAAGGACTTAAAGTCAGAAGCCCAAAGGACATAATTAGAAACATTTCATGCACAAATTTCCTGTTCCATTTGGACTTAAACCTAGGCCTTTAGATTTATAGCCTATACATCCATTAATACACTTTCCATAACACACCCAGTGTGGCAATGAGTAGAGCAATAGTTTTCAAAATGGCTTTCTTCATAAAGGCACTTCAATTTCAAGAAAATACTCAAGACGAGGTCCTGAGCTGATTCCTGGTCCCTCATGTCTGCTCAGCCAGAATGGCCCAGTTTTGTGTTTTTTTCTCTTTATATATATATATAAGAATTCCATTCAAAATGACATGTCTACCACTTAAAATATTTAAAAACCACTGATGTAGAAATGTGATATTCTAGCCAAGCAGGGCTCTACTTCTTGTTGCATATTTCCAGTAGAGATTAGAAAGGGTATGAGGTCCCACCACAGTGGACAGCATTTTAGCCAATTTAATTTAGAATCAAATCACAGGCCCCCTCGGCTGACATCTAAGTTTTATAGATGTGTGCAGGAGTGCACACACACCTGAGTAAGCACCCAGTGGTAAACTACACCTACTTGTCCATAAGTTAGTCTAATTTCTCTCATAAATCCACATTTCCTTCTAAAATCAAAAACTTGATCAAATTTTCCAATGTAAACTCAGTGAAATTATTGCTCAGTTATTTTCATTTCACACTCAGGAAATTTTAAGATTCTGCCCCCTCTACTTTCTCCCCTGAATGATGTTTAAATCCTAAAGAGGGCTTGTGCACGTGTGCCTGTGTATGTTGAATGTGTGTAGTCAACAGGCATTCCTTGTTCTCTTCTGCTACTTAAATTGTCTTTCCTGCCCTTTGAAAACTGGCCCTATGGCCACTTCTGCTGCTGCTTGTGGACCTACAATGTGTTCAGGCATTTAATAGTTCACTGGTGTTTTCTCAGCCACTTCCAGCCCCCCTTGGGGCTGCACACTTTCAGCTTCACCCTTTCAGCTATCACTAGAAGCCCAAGAGAAGCTCAAAGGTGTGTCTCATGCTTTCTCATGTCTTGGCTCATTTTGTTTCTCCTTGGCACTTTCCTGTGAAACCCACATACAAAGCTCTGCCACCCTGAAATCCCAGATGGCCCTCAGGTATTACTCCCCTCTGTCCAGGCTTGTTGTTCAGCCAACATGTACCAGAATGGTCATATGGATTGATGGGGTATCTCATCTAGTTGGCCAATCCTTGTGCTTTTCTGGTTGTTAAATACTTAGAATCATGATTCTACTCTCAAATACCCCAAATCATAGAAAGCTCAGTGGCCCCATGTCTGTCCTAGACATTGGTCTGATGAGGACAGGAGATGAAGTTTCAAGCACAACTTCCTTTAGCCTAGCCAACTTTTATTTAGTCTCCAGGATAGGGCACTGCAACTCTTCATCTATTCTCTTTCCAGTCTATTGTTTACAGCACAAACTTTACACCTAACATCCTTTGGAGCTTGGCCTTGTGAAGCTCAAAAGAACTGGACATTGAATAGCAACCCCTTGACTTTATAAGTTATCTTCTCTGCATTGAGGTTTTATTTTTAAAAATTCAAAAGTTTATTTAGCCTTGATTGTATATTTTCCTTTTGTCTTCTTGATGTAAAACCCCACATCCTCTTTGAAGCCATACTTGCTACTGACTGAATAGGAGAGGAGGTTCGAGAACCCTGGATAATACTCCACAATTTCATCCTGCCACATTACAAGTGTTATGTGACTGTTCAGTCTGTCCTTTTTTAAAAGCACAAAAGAGAAGATTTCTGGCCAAGATGGAGGCGTAGGTGGAAATACTGTGCTTCCTCACACAACCAAGTTTAAGGACAACAAAGATTTAGAAACAATAACACAACCAGAACACAGAGAATTGAACTACGGAAGTTCGACAACCTTTCAACCAGACTGCTAAGAGGGGTGGAGTCGGCGGAGAGGGAACACGGCAGGAAAAGGCAGTGGTTGGCAGACCAGGGAGCTCCGGGGAGTGTAGGTGGCATGGAGCTTGCAGACCCCAGATGCGAGGAGGAGACATACATTTGTGTGCAGAGAACTAGGCAAGAGTGGGCAGTGAGACAGACCGCACAGCCCAGGGCCCCAGCAATGGAAAATCAAGCCTAAAAACACCCATTGAAAAGGTGCAGGGAGAGACTCCCAGCCTCACAGGAGAGGTCGCTGGGGAGACTTGAAGGGTTCTGGAGTATGCATAGGCCTGCCCACCTGGGAACCAGCACCAGGGGGGCCCAGTTTGCTTGTGGTAGGCAGCAGAGGTGACGCAAATCCCAGAGAGCTTGGAACAGGTGCCATTGTTCCCTCTCTGACCCCGCCCCCAAAGATAGCATCACAATCTAGCAACTAGGTTGCCCTGCCCTGGTAAACACGTAAGGCTCGCCACCCATATGTAACAGGCACCACTTGACCAAAAATGACTCAAACAGAACAGCTCAAAGCCCCAAAGCCAATACTTTTAAGCAACCAAGAGATAGCCAACCTATCAGATGCACAGTTCAAAATACTGGTGATCAGGAAGCTCACAGAACTGGTTGATTTTGGTCGCAAATTAAATGAACAAATGAAGGCTACAGTAAGTGAAATGAAGGAAAATGCATAGGGAACCAATAGTGATGGGAAGAAAACTGGGACTCAAATCAGTGGAGTGGACCAGGAGGAAGAAAGAAACAACCAAACAGAAAAGAGTGAAGAAACAAGAATTCAAAAAAAATGAGGAGAGACTTAGGAACCTACAGGACATCCTTAAATGTTCCAACATCCAAATTATAGGGGTACCAGAAGGGGAAGAGGAAGAGCAACAAGTGGAAAACTTATTTGAAAAATAATAAAGGAGAACTTCCCCAATCTGGCAAAGGAAACAGACTTCCAGGAAGTCCAGGAAGCTCAGAGAGTCCCAAAGAAGCTGGACCCAAGGAGGAACATCAAGGCACATCATAATTACATTACCCAAGATTAAAATGAAGGAGAACATTCTAGAAGCAGCAAAAGATAAGGGGACAGTCACCTACAAAGGAGTTCCCATCAGACTGTCAGATGATTTCTCAAAAGAGACCTTACAGGCAAGAAGGGGATGGAAAGAAGTATTCCAAGTCATGAAAGTCAAGGACCTACAACCAAGATTGCTCTATCCAGCAAAGCTTTCATTTAGAATGGAAGGGCAGATAAAGAGCTTCTCAGATAAGATCAAGTTCAAGGAGTTCATCATCACCAAACCCTTATTATATGAAATGTTAAAGGGACTTATGTAAGAAAAAGAAGATAAAAAATATGAACCGTGAAAGGACAGCAAACTCAGTTATTAACATCCACACCGAAAACAAAAGCAGACTAAGCGGACAGCTAAAACAGGAGTGGAACCACAGAAATGAGATCACGTGGAAGGTTAGCAACAGGGGAGTGGGAGGAGTGGAGGGGAGAAGGTACAGAGAATAAGTAGCATAGAAGATGGGGAGAAAATAGACAGGGAGAGAGAAGGCAAGAGTAGTGTGGGAAATGTAGAAGCTAAAGAACTTATGACGACATGAACATGAACTAAAGGGGGAGAGTGTGGGTGGGAGGGGGTGTTCAGGGTGGATGGGAATGAAGGGGGGATGGGACAACTGTAATGGCATAATCAATAAAATATATATATTTTAAAATTAAATAATAAATAAAAGCACAAAAAAAGCCCAGAAAATATAGAGAAGCAACTGGGCATGGTACCCTTCAAAGCCATGTTACTTGTAGGGCAGTTTTGTAATGTAGCCCAGGATCATGAGCAAACAATTCTTGTACCATAGTAAAGTCAACTTGACAATAGGAAGGTGGGTTTCTTATAGAGACCTAATGATGGAGGCAATCCTAGGAGTTCTCTGATGTTCTTTTGGACACACAATTATTTTGCAATTCCAAATAGAATCCCAAGACTCCTCACCCTGCCCCAGCTTCATACACAGCACTGGGACCGGAGCTCATCTTTCTTCCTAACCCCGCATCAAAAAGTGCAGAAACCAGAATGCCTGAGGTCTGCCTAAACTGCAGGAGGCTGAGGACACTTATAAGACAATGACCAACCTGAGAACTTGAGGATTCTAGAGAAAGAAGATGAAATGTTCCCAAAATAGAGAGAGTGAAAATTTCTGTGAGGAGACAAAGTTTAAAAGAGGGGTAGACTGTAAGAAGTAGAGAGAAAAGCAAAGGTTGGAGAAAAAAACAATGAAAAGTTAACAGCCCTTGGAGATCTGGTGAGAATTCAAAAGAGTCTGAGCAATGAGGCCAGTTCCCTTCTGCAAAGCAAGCAGATAGGTAGCTACACAAACCCTTTGTGTTTCAACTCTCTACCAACTTCACTCTGCATGTTTTGAATGTACCACCAGAAACTTGGATGTGTGCTCAGTCTAGGGACCAGTGGTCAAGGTGGTTCCTTAGAGAGAAAAGGAAGAGTTTCCTTCCTCGGTGGATGGGGTAGATGCCTTCATTGTGGAGCTCAGGCCTATAGAGGACAATCCACAGGAATGGGAAACTGATAGCCTGTGTCCGGTGCCCCAGTGCAACCCCAAGGAGAACTAGAGATATGGGCCTTGGGGCCATATGAAATCCAAAAAAGAGGAATTCATATGGGTTACTGTTTCTTTTCATTTTACAGAATTGAATCATATACTATAAACTTTTATTATTAAGCCTATAAAATAGGCTATAGTCAGGTCTGTTTGTGGAGAGCTATTAAATGCACAGTTCAGGTGTAGAATAAAGTAAATCACACAAGTATGTCACAATGAACATCTCTGGACTCAGAACCTGGATAAAGCTAGGTGTCAGGATGACTGTGTTGCAGAATTATTACTTTACCTGATAGAATAGGGTGTTTCTCGGGATTGAAACAGCGGAAAGCAGAAAAGAAAACAAGCCTGACCACTCTTCACCCAGGGCCTCTCAGACTTGTCAGATTTCTCACCTGCTCATGTTGCTAATGATTGTCCTGTCCCTGGGGGCAGAAGAGGAACGCCAGAGACTATGCTTGATCAGAAGCATCTTTGTCAATGTGGTTCTCATTTTTGAACCCACTTACAGTCTTCTCAGGTCTGGGCTAAAGACATTGCGACCTTCAGCAAATTGCTTAATCTGTGGCATTCAGTTTCTTCATTTATAAAATGGATAGTAACAGTAGCTTACTTGCAGATTTTTTTCAGGCAAGATTATATGAAAAAATCCATTAGCATGCTTAGCAAAAGGGTGAAGATGGATAAAGTGCTTTGTACTTACTACTATTAATGTTATTACCTGTCATTTTCCACAGAAAAATTTGTATATTTCCATGTCAATAACTATTCAATTTATTTGCATAAATTTTTACGATTACGTAGCTTTGCACTGCCATGTGCTTTATATCTGGGGTCATTTAGATTGTATCTATTTGTTTGGCTATTATACTTCCAGGTAAAATTAGCTAATTAAATATGTGTCTACATTCATTCCCAACAACCCTCATAAACTACAGTAAGAGAGTTTTTTTTTAAAGGCATAAACTCATAGAATGGGAGAACCTGAGTGGAAGCGATAGCAATCATATTATGGAAAAAGAAAAGTAAATGGTTTAGCAGACCCAAGAAAACTGAATCTTAAACTCACAGCAGGGAAAGCTAAGAACTAATTCTTTCTGTATCTCTTACATTCCCCTAAGGCTAGGAAATGACAGCACCAAATAGCTCTGAAAGTTGGGATGAAAAAGATGCTAAAATAAAAAGGATTACCTGAAAATCTGCTTCAGAAGCAGATGTCATCACTCCCCACTGTCCGGAAGTCACACTCATTTGCCACCCCGGCCAATGACTGAAACTTTCTTCCCCAGAGAGAGTAAAACAGGGATTCACCTGGGACACAGGCGTATTTAAAACTGAGATTACATATGGAGTGAAACGAGACAGAATGGATGGTGAGTCCCCCAGGGTTCTTTCCCCTCTGGCAGCCACACCCTCTCCCTTCAGATTGGAGATTGGGGAGTATTCTCTGTGGGACCTGACTAACCCGAGGAAAGACTTAAAGACTCTGGAATTGGAGTTTTCTCAACTCAACTACACAGCTAGACCATTCTACAGCAAAGTGCGTAGTTGTCAGTCCCCCACTGAAATGAGCACAACTTCCAATCAGCCCCTCTTTGCCTTGCTCTTAAATGAGGTCCAGGAGCCAAGGATCACCAGAAATGGGAACTGAAAACAAACAGCAGAAACAATGGGGTGGGCTACACAGGGGTAGGAGCACTACCGAAAAGCAAAAAACAGGCATATTCTCAAAGACATGAGAAAATATTGCAACCATGAGAGAGGAGCAGAGACATATAAAAAGGAACATAATAAAACAACAAAGATTTCCTAGAAATTACCAGTATGATGGCAAAAATGAAACTGAAAAATTCTGTAGAAGGGCTGGAATATAAATTATAAAAAATTTCCCAGAAATAATATCAAGAAAAAAAATAATTGTAAATAAGAGAGAAAAGATCATTGTTATCTATTATAGACAATGATTTTGTGGAAATATGTGAAAGAAAGAGATTTTAAATTATTAAACCAGCATATTTTGCAGAATGAGATAAAATCAGAAGAGATTCTATTTTTAAAAGTTCTTTAAACTTTAAAATAGGAAACAAAAAGTGTATTCCCAAGTACCAGAACACTTAGGCAGACAGCAAGTACTAGAACTACATTAGTGAGTGATCTTTTTAAATTAAGTGAGTTTTATGCCTACCACCAGCAAAGTGAAAAATTGGTTACATGACACTTAGTGGTAAATCATGATCTCAGTGCACATATTTTCCATGAGAACTGAAAAGGCCTAAGCCAGAAATGCAGACCAGTGCAGAGAACATTCTCTTTATGTAAATCTTTCTAGCTGGTCTTTACAAGCTCCAGAAAGGGTGAGGTGGGGTGAATTAACTGCCAACTCCTGTAGCTGCGTCTACTCTACTCTAATTCAGCTAAGAGAAATTATTGACCAGCAGGCTTAATTGCTTCTTACTTTCATGTTTTATATTAGTAAGATTCATTTGGAATATTCTTGAGGTTCTACATGTTATTAAGTGTTGAGAGTATTTTGACTAGATCAAGTATACCCTAGCAAAGTGAAATGGAGAATTGAGACAATTAAAAAGAAATCTTAGACCTTATATCTTACTTTCCTTAACATATGCATGAATTGAGACTAAATGGTTAAAATGTTCTATTTCATTATAAATTAAGTCTTAATCTATACCTATGCCTTGCAGAGGGATGCAGAAAGTGCAATTGCTGAGAGCATTTGACTCAGGTATATCAGTAGTCATTTCATCCCTCAGTGCTCAGCAGAACCACCCAAATGTGCTCCATGCCATACCAATTCAATCATGATCTCTGGGTGTCAGGCCATGGCATCAGTACTGTGTAAAAGCTACTCATGTGATTCTATGTGCAAAAAGAATTGACTACATAGATAATAAAATCTATGATTTGGACAAAATAATACTTTGAATATACTATTTATATTTCTTTAAAAGCTAGTAATTGCAAAATGCCTACTTTCTTTGAAGCTACATGGACATAGTACTGAAACTGATGACTGTACCATGTTAAAGTGGTTTCCTATTTGGCACTTGGCTCTCTTGTCTAGTTTCCCAGCACCTAGGTATAATAAGTTGGGGGTTGGAGTGGGGACTGGGGACTGATAACATCTTTCTTAGAGTACCTGGCTGACTTGAAGCAAAACTGATACAATTTCTCTTGGATTGTATGTATAGGTCCTATATCTAGTTATGCATATATATAAATATATATATCATATATAGATAGATAGATAGATAAGAAATACTTTAAAACTTACTGTAAGGGCATTAAATTTGGCTCCAACATTAAAAAGCTCTGAAAACGGGCCTGGCCAGTGTGGCTCAGTGGGCTGGGCATAATCCTGCAAAGTGAAAATTGTCGATTTGATTTCCCATCAGGCCACATGCCTCGGTTGCCAGGTTTGTCCCTGTTTGGGGTCCTTACGAGAAGCAGTCAATCAATGTTTCTCTCCCACTCTTTCTCCCTCCATTCCCCTCTCTCTAAAAATTAAAGAAATAAAATCTTTTTTAAAAAATAAGTTCTGGAAACAAATATAGGCTACTGGACTCTTGTGAGAGGGCCAGAGCTGTACAGCAATGTGTGAGCAGATTTTCACTTCAGCCAATGATTGTGCTCCTAATTGGCTTCAGGGAAGTTATATATACATTTTTTTCTTTCACTAATTACTCTGTATTTTTCCTCCAGGCTCAGTGGCATTTTCTTAAAGAGATAATAATAGAGCTTGCCTAATAATGGAAAATAACCTCAGGCAGTCTATTTGAAATGTTAAGATGAAGAAGAAGGAGGTGTGGAAGTAGTTGGGGGAGAAGAAGAGGAAAGAAGTGAGAAGATAGAGAAAAGGATGCTGATGACAAATGACAACAAAGGAGGAAGAAGGAAGAGGAGAATGGTGAGGAGGAGGAGAGGCAGTAGCAGAGTAGGGTAGGAGCCAACACTACTTCAGAGCCTTTTGCAGTTTCCTATGAGGTCCAAGGGCATTTGTTAAAGTTCAAAGATTCCTGTGCTCCATAGTATCCCAGAATCACAATAGGAAGAGGGATGCTTAGAAATCTAAGTTTTAAACAAGCACCCCAGGTGGTTATTATGGTTTTATGCATAATAAACCACCTGAAAATTATTGGCCTACAATATGCTGGGTGCTAAAGCCAGAAGTGCTATCCAATTTTTCATTTATTTTTTAAGCTTTTGGTCTTACCAAAGCAGCAAAGGGTGATAATATTTTAAGATAATATAAACCTAGGGACATAGTACTTCTGGGACTAATCTCAAACCATGGGAAGTTCCCTCTGATGCAAAGCCAAGAAAGTGACGAGAGGAGACAAACCAATAATCATGACTGCTAACCTTTTCTGAGCACTTACCATGTGCCAAGTCCTGTTCTCACTGATTTACATGGTTTAGTCACCTTCAGTTCTTATAAATAGTATTTGATATTATTTCCCCTGCTTCACAGGTGAAAAGCTTCAGCTTCAGCTTTAAGTAAATTGTGCTAATTAACAAAAACTACTCAAACATTAAATATCGAACTGCTCCATGCAAATGGAGATGGAAGCACTGCTGGCCTGGGTTCCAGTTTTCATTCTGTCACATTCATTATGCAAACTTGAACGGCCTCACCTGACAGGGATTTAGGATAGTTGCCTGTGAAATGGGATTCGTAATAATGGTGTAATTAGAAGCTAGTAGATGTGAAATCCTTGTAAAAAGTATAAAGTACCACGTAAATATCAGTTATCCTCATACTCCTGCCATCGTCACGGTGCACATGGGCTGGATGTAATAAACATTCCCACATAAAGTTAGAAAGGAAAATGAGGTCATTGTGTTGCTATTCAATCTCACAGGTAGAATCTACAGGCTGGTTCTGCCAAGGACAAGGTGGAGGAGGATGTAAAAAGTTTTTTAAGTGCCCCCTGTGACTATTTTCTCTGTGTGCCTCCAAATCTGGCCACCACTCCTGACATTGGCTGTAGGACATAGTGACTCATGCTTTCACAGAATACTTTTCCAACATACTTACTGATAATAATATTCAGTCAACATAGCACTTTATTTTTTAAGGTGCCATTTTTAGAGTGTGTTTAGAGGGAACAACCCTCTAGGTCTTCCTATTACCCTTACCTCAGGCACCATTTATCCTCTACCATGAAATCAAATCCAACTGCTCAAATTGGTGAAGTCAGTGGTGTGAGCCATGGGTACATTTCTTATTATTCTGCATTTCAGTGAACTGGAGATAATCAAATCGGTCCTGCTTCTCTCAGGAGCCTTATGGGAAAAATCAACTGAGAATATGCAAGAGTCTGATAAAAATAAAGAAAGAAAATAGGAAGGGGAGCATGCTGGAAACTAGTGAGTAGCAAAGGGAGAGAGAGAGATGACAATTGGGTGTCAGAGCTAAGCAGGTTCAAGCTCTGAGATCACCCCCATCCAGTGTGCCTCCACAGCCAACAACCTTCTCCCTGCTGGAACCACACTTTTGTGACAGACTGTGGTTACCCAGGGTATTTTCTCAATAAAGATAATGACCATTTATTTGTGGTAGACAATGTTGTAGGTATATCTTTCATATAATAACCGCATCAGGCAAGCTATTACTTCAGCCTCATTTTACAAATGAGGAAACTGAAGCAAAGAAGGGTTGAAATCATGTCCAAACCTGCCAGCTAACAGGCCAAACCCTGGCCATTTGGCTCTGGAGTTTGCTGTTATCTCTGTGCTTACTGCTTTCAAAATGGCATCTAGACTTTTATAGGACATCTCCTGAGTATAAGTATCAGAAACCAATTTAGAATTTTTAAAGTAACGTGTTGTGGATCAGTTCTGCTTTCACAGATTCGTTTTCTCTTTCCAGTTGGTGGTCGTCAAAGAAGCCCAGGAAGACATGGCAGAGAGATAGGGAACGGATAACAGAGCTGTCCGTGTTGAGATGGGCAGCAGCTTAAGACCCCCCAGCCCCTCCCAGCATCAGCTGTAGGATTGGCCATCCTCAGGCTTTCTTTCTAGCAGGACCGCTGAGGGACAAACAACGGTGGACTGATCTACCTTACCTTTGCTTCTCATCTCTCTCTAGTGAATGCTGGAATTAATCTGCTTATTGTTTAAATAAATGTAATCCGTGAAGAATTGTACTGAAGCTATAGTAAACACATGAGAGGAAGAAGCCTTCAAATAATTGTCTCTAATTGTGGTTAAAAGAGCGGGTCAGCCTTGATCCCAGATATGACCAGCAAGAAATAGAATCAGTAAGACTGAAAGCAATCTCCTGACATGTGGCATGATAAGTAGCAAGGGTCAAGAACACAAATGTCCATGCAAGTAAAATTTTCATTTTCTCCAAAAAATATAAATATGGATATTATTAGTATACTGTGTTCTCATCATGACTTCAACAACTATTTTTGAATAAAAATATTCTTTCTCAAATAGTAACTTTATAATCAAGAATACCCTGGCCAATGCCACCTTACCCAAGTGATCAAGGATAGGGTCACTAGTAATTAGACATGTAGATGTCCATACCTCCTGGATCAAGGCAGTGAAAACGGCTGACCATCACTTCTTGCTAAAACAGGCTTAGCTCCAATCTAATCATTAGAAAACTTGAAGACTCTCTGTAGGGTAGTTACTATTATTGTATCAATATTAAAGTCCTTGTTTAGCTAATTGTGCTATGGATACATACGATGTAAACCTTTGGGAAAGCTGAGTGAAGGGGGTACAAAAGCTCTGTGTACTGTTTTTGCAACTTTTTATATTCTAATTATATTTCAAATAAAAAGTTAGAAAAGGAAATTATGTTTTTTATAACTCTGCTGCCTAAATCTACTTTAAACAATTTTAAAGGATTTAAATCAATTACACACTTTTTATTATTTTGTCTGAATTAACTAAGCCAATATTGATATTTGCATTTAAATATTGAATGATGCTTAAATGCATGAACTATAAGAAAAATAATATTTAGAATAGGAAAATATAGATTGTCAATGGCTGTTCTTTACTTGCTTTCTGTCTGCTAATGGGCATGGCGACTGCTGTTTATATTTCTAAACACTTTGCTTCCTTGGTTATGGGACCTCCTCTCCACATTTCCTTGGGGAATTGCTCTTTCCTTGCTGAAAACATGGAAATAATGATGGCTGCAAGTCATAAGAAGCTAGTACCCTTCCCCCATTTTCAAAAACCAGGTTGGCCACATGGCCTACATCTGGCCAATAATGATACAAAAATTTCTGGCTACAGTGATTTGTCCAGGATGAGCATATTGGCCAAGTCTTGCACCTAGAGTTTTTTTCTCTGGGATATTCATATTGAGCATGGAAAGAAAGCCCATTTTTCCTTTTCATTATAAACTGGAAAGCAGTGATCCCAGAAGTACCAATAGTTCATCCTGTGGAAGAGCCTGAAAAATGAGAACTGCGAAGACGTAGAAGCTGAAAAGTGAGGAGAGAGAATGAAAGCACTTGCTAGTGCTATTTAGTCTCTAAGTCTCAGGTCCGATCTCTTTGGCCAGATCTATATTTCTTTTTTCATGCTTTAATTACACAAGACAATAAATTTCCCATTTCTTAATTAAGCTAGTTTTAGTTAGAATACAGCTCTTTGTCTTTTAAACCAAATACTTTTGACTCACATACCACTACTTCTTGGGGCTGAATCAAAAGGAGGGGACAGGTAATATGGGTAAATTTTAATTTGAGGATAAACTTATTCTAAAAGGGTGGTACTTGAGTCAGTGTCAAAAATCCCTGAAGAATGAAGAAAGCAGAACAAGGATCAGCCCTGAAAGACTGGAGATGGTCAAAAATTCTCAGTTGCAAGAATGAAAAGAAGGTTAAGTTATATGGACTAGATTAGTGGACTACGATCAGTATCAGAATGTCATATAAAAAAATTTGGTTTGCATTACTGACAAAACAAGTATTGATTCCTGACACCCAGCATGACACAGAGCAAGCCATGCTATTGCCAGCAAGAGTCAGTCCTGTGGCTACTGCACCTCTGGACTTCAGCACATCGTGTGACTAGGTCTTTCTGCTGTCTTGGAACAGTCACTGGTGAATTAGTAACTGTTTCTAAAGCATAGTGATTATTAGACCAGTTAACTTGTGGGGAGGTTTCTGGTGGCTCTATCTTCTGTCTTCGTAAACCTTTTAAATTATAGCCTGAATAAAGACACCAGCGAAAAGCTGATTGCATTTGAATATAGCATGAAGCTAGGAGCAAATTGTTGGGTGATGAAATTGAGATTCCAGAACTCCCGAGAGGCTGAAATTCAGCAGGGAAAATAATTAGTCTTACACTAAGCCTCCTGTCTCCATACACGCAGATAACCAAAACATAAGTGTTAAGGCAGGGTGGAAAATGTGACTTTATAGCAGCACATGTGAGTACAAATGAAGATTCTAGTAAACTATTAGTTAAATAAGAAAAAATAAAGCTAAGTTAATTTTAGCCTATAGTGGCAGGATAGTTTCCAAAAACAGGTGAAATTCTTGCTCTAATCAGCACAGGTTTGGCCAACAATACCACATTTAATTCTGGGTGCCATATTTTTAAGTGTATGTTTTGAAAAAAATCCTGTCTAGTCAAGGGTAACCAGGATGAAATTATTTTCAAAAACTGAAGGTGTTTAACCTAGAGTAAGAAAGTTAGGCAAGACATAGTATGTCTTCAATGTCTGAAGAAGTGTCCTACAGAAAAGGGACTGAGGTTTGCTAATGTGGTGCTATGGGGCAAAATTAACATGCTGGATGAAAGGCAGGCAAAGAAGAAATATTTATGTCGTTATGAGGAAAGACTTTGTAATTATTTGAGCTAATCAAAACCAAAGAATGGGCCATTTGGAGAGACCCTGAATTACCCAACCAATTGATAGGAATATTCCCAAGCAGTTTCCTGTAACTAGGAGGATGTTAACTAGATCAAAGCTCAGACTTTAACTGCATATGAATCACCAGTGACTCATTAAAAATGCAGATTTTGATTGAGTAGCTCCGGGTGAGGGCTGACAAACTGAATTTCTAACGAACTCCAAAGTGATAACTAGCATGCTGGTGTGTGGATCCCACTTCGAGAAGTAAGGACTAGATAGCTCTTAAAGTCATTTTTCAATACTGACAGTGTCTAATCCTCATGGAAAAATATACTTCAGGAACAGAGAAAACAGTTATATATTAGTTTTTTTGTATGGAAATGGCAGTGTTTGAAAGCATAGTGGAGGCAGGAGCATTGCCTGGAAATAGAAGCTGGGATAACCCAAAACTCTCTCAGTAAATGCATATTTTAAAATAACCTGTACTACACAGCTGGAAGCATCACACTCCCTGACTTCAAACTATACTACAAATCTATAGCAATCAAAAAAGTATGGTATTGGCAGAAAACCAGACACACAGACAAATGGAACAGAATTGAGAGCCCAGATATAAAGCCGCACATACACTGGCAACTAATTTTCAACAAAGGGATCAAAAACATACAGTGGAGAAAGGAAAATCTCTCCAGTACACAGTGTTGGGAAAACTGGAAAGCCACATGCAAAAGAACAAAACTAGACTGCTATCTGACACCATACACAAAAATTAACTCAAAATGGATGGAAAACTTGAATATAAGACTTGAAACATTAAGAGTCATAAAAGAAAGTATAGACACTAAACTTATGGACCTTGGTCTCAAAGGGAACTTTGTGAACTTGGCCCCAAAGGCAAGACCAGTAAAAATAAAAATAAGTAAATGGAACTATGTCAAACTAAAAATACTTCAGCACAGCAGAATAAATGATCAACAAAACAAAAAGGCCACCAACCAAATAGAGGAAGATATTTGTAAACAAGGTTTGTGACAAGGGGCTAATAGCCAAATATACAAAGAACTCATAAAACTCAATAAGAATAAAAAACAAGCTGATTAAAAAATAGGCAAAAGATCAAATAGACACTTTTCCAAGGAAGACATATAAATGACCAACAGGTACATTAAGAAAATGCTCAACATTATTAGCTATAAGGGAAATGTAAACCAAAACTATAATGAGATACTACCTCATACATATTAGAATGTCCATTATCAATAATTCAAGAAGTAACTAGTGTTGGAGAGAATATGTAGAAAAAGGAACTTTCATACACTGCTCATAGGAATGTAAACATGTACATCCACTGTGGAAAACAGGATGGAGGTCCCTCAATAAATTAATAATAGAAATACCATATGGCTCAGTAATCCCTCTTCTGGATATCTACCTGAAAAATTTGAAGGCACTTATTCATAAATATATATGTACTCCTATGTTTGCTACAGCATTATTTATAATAGACAAAACTTGGAAGCAATCCAAGCATCCTTGGACAGATGATTGAATAAAGAAGGTGTTGTACAAGGGAATACTACTCAGCCTTTAAAAAAGATGATATGTTGCCATTTGTACAACATGGATGGGTTTTGTGAGTATTATGTTAAATGAATAAGTCAGATGAAAAAGGACAAGAACTATATGATTTCACTCATGTGAGATGTAAAACAAAAAGCATCAAACTAAAAAGTTTTTGCACAGCACAGGAAAATATCAACAAAATAAAAAGACAACCCACAGAATGGGAGAACATATTCTCTGACATCTGATAAGGAGTTAATACCCAAAATGTATAAAGAACTTACAAAACTCAACACCAAAAAAACTAAACAACCCAATTTAAAAATAAGCAAAGGAGTTGAATAGATACTTCTCCAAAGAGGACACACAGATGGCCAATAAACATATGAAAAGATGCTCAATGTCATTAATGATCAGAGAAATGGAAATTAAACCCACAATGAGATACCATCTCACACCTGTAAGAATGGCCATCATCAATAAATCAACAAACAACAAGTGCTGGCGAGGGTGTGGAGAAAAGGGAACACCTTTGCACTCTTGGTGGGAATGCAGATTGGTGCAGCCACTGTGGAAAACAGTATGGAAATACATCAAAAAATTAAAAATGGATCTGCCTTTTGACCCAGCAATCTCACTTCTGGAGATTTATCCAAAGGAATCTAAAACACTAATTCAAAACAATACAAGCAACCTTATGTTTATTGCAGCATTACTTACAACCACCAAGATATGGATGCAGCCTAAGTGTCCATCAGTAAATGGATGGATAAAACAACTATGGAACATTTACACAGTGGAAAACTACTTGGCCATAAACATATGGATGGATCAGGAGAACATTATGCTAAGTGAAATAAGCCAACCAGAGACAGACAAATACCATATGATTTCATTCATATGTGGAATCTAATAAACAAACTTAACTAAACAAGCAGAATAGAGACAAACTCATAGATAGAGAGCAGCATGATGGCTAAGGGCATGAAGAAGTGAGGGCGTGGAGAGACTGAACAAAAAGGACTCATGAGCATGGACAACAGTGTGGTGATTATGGTGGGGAGGGAGACATAAGGGGACTAAATGGTAATGGTAAAAAAACACAATAAAAAAATAAAATGAAAACAAAAGCAACAAACAAACCAAACAAAAATAACCTGTTCTAAAGAAAGAAAAAGTGTTAATAAATACTTGTATATGACCACATTTAATTATCAGCTTTCATTAGAAATGACTGATCATTTTTAATAATTGTAATTAATAGCACCAATTTCTTCAGTTCTAATGATTCAATTTTACATTAAATTCAAGACTTCAAGTTTTTGTCTAGTTCATTCACAAAATCCTTTATAATTAGTTATCCACCTCAGAGCCTTTCAGTGGATGGACTTCATTAATCTCTTACCTACATTTCTATAGAACAGAGCTTTCCCAACCAGTGGCATCATAGATG
Organism: Carollia perspicillata; assembly: GCA_004027735.1. Classification (NCBI taxonomy): domain Eukaryota; kingdom Metazoa; phylum Chordata; class Mammalia; order Chiroptera; family Phyllostomidae; genus Carollia; species Carollia perspicillata. The sequence continues at coordinate 37,869 of PVKM010000707.1, forward strand.
TCTCGTAAGATATCTTGTCATGTCATCCTTTGTGAAGGCCAGGCAAGTTGCTTGATCCTGGGCTCCTGGGAAGAAGAGCCAACCAAATTATCAATTAGTCAATCATAATTAGCCACACAGCTCTGACCAATGTGCTGAGTTGGTTGGGCATTGACCTGCAAAGTAAAAGGTCATCGGTTTGATTCTCAGTTAGGGCACGTGCCTGGGTTGTGGGTTTGGTACCTGTTCAGGGTATGTTCAAGAGGAAGCTGAAAGATGTTTCTCTCTCACATTGATTTTTCTCTCTCTTTCTTTCTCTCCCTCCCTTCACTCTCTAAAAATAATTAAGTAAATAATCTTAAAAAAATAATAGTGACACCCCTCATGGCAGCTGGCCAATCAAGTTGAATGAACATCTATCACCTTGATATCTACTTCAGCAACTTGCTGCAGGCATGTCCTTTCTATCATGGGAAAAGGATCTGTGGATCTGCTAGAGGAGTTCATGTTCTAAGTGCTTAATTAGCATAGCATGCCTACCAAAATTTGGCCACAGGAGGATAGGCAATGAGAAGGTCAGCCATGTATATTTAGGTGGTGGCCCTACTATTATCTTTCCATACATTAAACAAATGCATATCCATTTGTAGCAAAGTAGGTGTATAGCAACATCTCTAAAAGGCATGTGTATTTTTCAAGAATTTTAATATAAGTTGTAATACTTGACATATAAAATTTGGGTGAATTTTAAACCTACAGCATCCATGTCATAAATCCATGTCATAAAATGTCTTTTATGACATTTCAATGGTAAATTTACTAAGATAATAAAAGGAAGAGTTGCTATATTGAAAATCAAATGTTTTGATGGCTATAAAATTGTTTCAAAATATTTATTCCCTATTTCTGCACATAAGATTTTTCATTGATAGCAGCTATCAAGAATTTGAAAAGATTATAATTAAAATGGTTTGATTAGATGGTATATACACTCTGGCTGGTGGGCTCAGTAGATTGAGAGCTGGCCTGCAAATCAAAGGGTCACTGGTGTGATTCCCCATCTAGGGCATTTGCCTGGGTTATGGGCCAGGTCCCCACTGGGGGATGTGTGAGAAGTAACCACACATTGATGTTTCTCTACCTCTCTTTCTCTCTCCCTTCCCCTCTCTAAAAAATAAATAAACATTTTAAATAAATAAATAAAATAAAAAAATTTCAAAAAGAAATGGTATACAGGCTTTCAAACATAAAACTTGAGACAAAAAGTTATATGGGTAGAAGTATATTCATATTTCTTAATTTAAAGTAATCAATATTCAATTTAATATACTTCCTCAGATATTGTATTTTATTTTCTTACCAAAATTGTTTTATATAAAGAAGATATGGTGAATTTCTTTATGAAGCCCCATATAAGTGTCCCCAAATTTCCTTTAGTTTACCCCCACATGGTATACAAATATAGTTATTTTCTAAGTTGGGAAACAGTGCTATAGGTATATTTGCCTCTATACAATGTTCTGTTATTGAACACCTTCTAGTTTAATTACAAACTAATTAATCATGGATTTGTCTTAATCCAGAGTTATTGTTACCTAGAGGAAACAGGTAAATCTGCACAACTGGAAAATGTTAAACCTATGGTATTCCCTCACTCCTCCTGTGACTCTTGAAAATCTTGGAATATTATTCTGAAGGGCTAGCAAAGTTCTCCTTTTTTAAAATGGATTTTATTTATTTTTAGATGGGAAGGGAGAGAGAAAGAGAGGAAGAGAAACATCACTGTGTGGTTGCCTCTCACATGCCCCCCAGTGGAGACTTGGCCCACAACCCAGGCCTGTGCCCTGACTGGGAATTGAACTGGAGAGACTTTGGTTCGCAGCCTGGCACTCAATCCACTGAGCCACACCAGCCAGGGCAAAAGTTATTTTTCTTGACCTCAGTGGTTACACAGTGTTTACTTTTTGTGATAAATTATTGAGCACATTGTTTTGTGCACTTGTACTTTATTTTGCAGTAACAAAAGGTTTAAAAATTGTTTTTAAGACTAAAGAAGTACGGTGATCTATAGATCTCTGAACATATTCTTATTTCCTGCTTATACTGGCCTTGCTTCTGTTACTCTCCAAGACATTACACTCACTGAATAATTCATAGTAGAAATACAATATTCTTCAGTTTCTGAATTATCTTGTTTTATATAAAAATTAATCAGATGAATGTAAGGCTATTAAAACTAGTTTAAGACTGATAAATGGCTCTTCTAATTCATGATATATATATATTTAAAAAAACACTGATGGGCTTGGAAGTTATTACTCTGATCCGCACAGCAGAATAGGGCTAGCTACCCCTTTATATGACAATGTTAATATGGATCCTACATCTATGTATATACTCCTAGCAAACACTCATTTCATCTACATCCCAGAAATTGTGGTGAATACAGTCCATAAGATAAAATTCAGTCAGCTTCAGCATAAGTTACTGATATATATTGTTTGGGTGGAGATATAACCTTCCTACAATAGTTTAACCTATTAAGTACATCAACCAAATGTTTATTCTAGGCTTGCATAGTGTTCCATTTAAGACAAACGGTTCATTAATGGGACACCAGCCTCATTGCCAACACTCTGCCAAACTGATTTTCTTGAACAGTAATAAGAAGAGGGCAAACCTATTCCAGCTCTAACCATACCTACTATTATTAAACATTAGCCAAAGTTTCTCTTGCTCTGCTAGCATATAGCATCTGTCTACTGTGAGAATGAAACACCCTAGAGAGCTTGAGGCCACCATTCAGGCTGAGGCATAAAGGGAAAAGAGGGCAGTTCACTCAGCCCTCGACACTCGCACATGTAAATTTTTAGAGCAGACAGAAGAGCTATCCATCTGAGCCCATTCCACATCTTATGTGAGAGTTACTCACATTATTATGATACACATAACTGCATCGCATGGCTTATTAACATTGGCATTTGTTTTTGTTAAGAAGCATTATGTTTAAAGAAATGATCGTCTCCCACATTTCCGCAAACATGGAGGCAAAGGAATAATGAGCGCTACTCAGCATCATTTTCCACTAAATGTAGTTTCATTTGCTTCCTGCAAAAGATATCTTTTGCTTCCTTTCTCCCCAAGTTAATGTGCCTTCTTCCTAATCTTATCCCTTTTCTTCTCGCTCTTCCTAAAATAGGCTGCGCCCCCCCGCGGTTGGGAGTTTTTTTTTAAAAAGAAAAAAACGTTCACACATGCGAGTTGATCCTCTGCAATGTTACTTTTGGGCTGAGTCCAACACGTTCCCCTGAGTTCCCTGTAAGTAGTCACGATCATGAATCTAAACCACGCTTCTATCTGCGTACAATTTCCTGTTTACTATTTTAAAGAGGAGGAAGGCATAGGACAAAAGAAACACAGCTTGGTTCTGGCCAGTTGCAGAACGGCGGCAGTCCTTGGGGCTCCAAAGGAAGGGCAGCGCCTAACCAAGTGCGTTTGGCGCTGTCCATTCCTCGGTGCTGAATACTACATACCGGGGTTTTTCCCGCCAGTCTCAACCCCTCGGGATCCGAATAGGCTCCAACAATGCAGACTAAACTCATTTCTCTAGCGTGCGGGGCTCATTCATACATTTGTTTATTCTCTTTCCACGGAAGACATCCTTCCACAAAAAGACATTGTGCATTTTGTGGGAAAGTAATGGCACAGCTTCAGTTCAACACCAAAGTAAAGAGCTCTAATATAGGAAAAATGGGAAGTTCTGAGTTAATGAAACCTGCTCTTTCTGTCCTAAAGTCAACACAACAGCATTTGGGTCCCTTGATCCCCCGCCCCCGGTTGATGAATAAGAAAATAATTTTGTTTAAAAAAATTGTGTGCCTAATCATTTGGGTGATACTGGGCTCTGCAATGTCTGAAATAGAATTTTAGATATTGTTTGCCTGAGATTGAGACGGAGGAAAGGAAGAAGAAAGTAAACTTGTTAATTAAGATGGTTTGAATGGGTTAAAAATGCATTTTTAAAGATGTTGCTCTAACTTTTTCTTCCGGATGTGCTCATTTTCTTAGGCAATTTAGATCAGAATCTGGGTAGTAGAAGCTTCCCTCCTGCCACCTTCCAGCCTTTGTCAGATTTGAAAGATTGACGAGACCTGCTCTGTAATAGCAGGCGCTGGTTGGCATCCCCAGGGCCATTATAAGAATCCCTCTTCCTCCTTTCCCCAACACAGTAGATAATCAAGTAAATATAAAGAAAACGGACAGAAAGGGGAGAAAGTGTGCTGCACTCCCAGCCTCTGGTTCTTAGTAGTTAATATTCAAGTAGGGGCACTCGTCTTTGAGACGTGAAGGTGTTTCTCACAGCTACAGAATTTACGACAGGGAGAGAGTTAACTGATCCCAGCAAACGGTTCCTTCCTTTTCACAATCCCTCGCTGCTTATTTTAGCCGCTTCTCCACCCCACCAGGAATACCATCCAGATCTTAGTCCAGGTAGATCTGACGTCAAGAGATGGCTTTCGTAGATTTGACGTGTAAACACTCATTTCCATTCCAGCTGGGAAGGGCTGGGGCTCCACTCAGCCGGGAGACGGAAGAACTGCACTTAGCGCTTGCCACCGCCCAGCCTCTCCTCGCGTCCCTCCTATCTCCTTGCAGAGCAACCGGGGAGAGAAGTGGTCCAGAGCCTGAGGGTGGAAGGAGTGAGTCTTTCTGGCTTTTCCCCTATCTTGCTTCTTTTCCCCTCTGCTTCCCACTTCTGTGCAAGCGAGTGTGAGCCATGGAGCGAAGAGCCTGGACTCTGCAGTGTACTGCTTTCGTTCTCTTTTGCACTTGGTGTGCACTGAACGGTGTAAAAGCGAAGAGGCAGTTTGTGAACGAATGGGCGGCGGAGATCCCGGGGGGACCAGAAGCAGCCTCGGCCATAGCCGAGGAGCTGGGCTATGACCTTTTGGGTCAGGTAAGAGTTTGCACTTTCAAGAAACTTTCTGGGGCCCCAGGGGACTGGCGGGACTGGAGCACGATCTCCCAAGTGTGAGCCCCAGGTTGCACTCTCCTGAGCCCTGTGTCAAAGAGCAGTAGCTTCTTCAGCTCTCACGCCAGCACGCTTGGAGAGAGAAGGTTTGCATTATTTATTGTTTGGGCTGGGCGCAGCCAGGCTGAACGAAGCCGTTGCAGCTGGGTAGAGCTTATTCTTGCTGTTGTCCGCTCTGGAATTGAAATCTGTTCCCGCACGGTTTGAAGAAAAATCCCTCCACGCTTATTCACAGAACTTGAGAGACACGCAGGCTGCTACCAACCAGGCGCCCCCAGAGAGGCAGTGTGCGCTCCGTCCCCTGGGACTCAGCTAGTCTGCGTCAGGAGCTGTTTCCTTCTTTTCAATATGGCAGCATCAGACCCATGTCCTGATGGAAGGGACTAAACCGGCTTGGAGGTGTCCGCTGGAAGCCTTTGGGGGCGTGGCCAGGGCATTGGATGGGCGCCAACGGCTGGTCCCAGCGACCCAGAGGCTGGGGGGCCAGCGGGGTGGCCTGGGGAGCCAGCGGGATAAGAGGTGGGTAAAGGACGTAAACCAACTCTTCACGCCTCTATCTGGAGCCCCAGGTTTTCACCAAAAACTTGCGAAGTCCAAGCCTCACAACTTTGCTTGGTCAGCGCACCCTCCCCGGAGGGTCAAACTGCAGAATTGACTGTGGGGAAAGGATTTATTTCTCTCTTGTTTCTCAGCCAAATGCATAATTGCTTCCCTGGGGTTTCAGCTTGTGAGGGAAACTATTGCCTCCGAGTGAGGGCTGGATTAATAGATAGCTGGGGGCAGGGCAGGGGCTTTAAGGCATCGACCAGGGGAGGGCTGCTTAGCTGGTGCAATTTCCGTGGGAACCCACGGGTTGTGAGTTCTAATGTAAGGTTTTTCCTTTTCCTTGGCTTAGAATCAGCCTTCACTCCTTGCCTTGGAAGTTGAAGCGGGGGAGGAGGGAGTTGTAAAACATTTTGGCGCGGTTTTTTTTTTCTTTTTTCCTGGAGGTGGTGGTAGAGACGCGGCTGAAGTCACAGATGAGTAATCGGTGTGGGTGTAGGCTGTGCCATAGATCGAATCCACTGGGGAATGCGCTATCCGTTTGCCAGAGGCTTCATTCTCCAACTTTATGAGCGAAACTGTCTTTGAAATGCCCCACAGGAAAGTCAGTACACAGATTGATCTCTGCGTCCCAGAAGAAGATCAAAACTTTGGCTTTTGCTTGGACCTAATTTTGTGCCAGTCTCTGTGTCAAGGGCTGAGGACTAATAGGAGGAAGAGATGCTTTCAAAAAAAATCAAGAATCTAGAAGAGACTGGTTTAGAAACAAATAGTTGTAACTGAATGTAATTTGTGTTAGTAATAGTTGTACCCAGAGTCTCCATATTTTTTGATTGAAGGATTGAAGTTGGAAGGGAACTGGGGAGGGGTGAAAGAAGACAGTAGTACAAAGGAAGGAACATTTGCACAGTGTTTAGGAAGAAGAGTCCAAGGTTGATGGGGGAACGTGATGAAATTAGAGAAGGCACTCCAGTCATAGAAAACAGCTTGTGGGAAACAGGGAGATACAAAGAAAGCTGCCGAGTAGTAATTTGGAAACTGAAAGGAATTGTGAGTATCTAATGAAGAGAGTGTATAGTGGGTGGAATTGTACTGGAGTGTGCTGTGGGCATCATGGAAATCTGTTGTGTCCTATGGGGGTGGGGAGAACTAGGGACTTAATCCTTTATCCTTTGAACAACACTTTGAAATAACACTAGTAACTGTGTGGAAGGAGACTGTGGGAGAGATCAAAAGGTAAATACCACCTCCTTTTCTCTCCTACTAGCCCCAGGCATATATCAAACCTGGACCATTCATTATGGGAATTGCCTTTCAAAATATAAGTCTACAAACTAAAAAACAGTAAGCCAGTATTCTTGGTAGGATCTTCCAGGAAGGGATGACATAGTCACAGGCTTTATTCACACATTATTTGCATATGCTAAATTTTCTCTAGGCATTTCCATTTAAAATGGCATTACTAACAAACATTTAAAAAATAACAATTCTTTGTAAAAAAACAAAACAGCAATGCTTTCCTGGTTCTGCTTATTTCTCCTTGTGTTCACACTAACTTACCATCACTAGCCTGAGCTCTTTAAGGCCTCGGGATAAAGCTAGGAATGGTGGGGGGATGAAAACCAGTTTGATCGCAGGAACAGAGCTAAGCACTGGTGATCTTTTTTATAACTAGTGTTTGTTTGTTTGTTTTTTGCCTCCCCAACTCAATCGAGACTTACAACAGATTTACCCCCTGAGGTTCAGGCTTTGAGCAGGGCCTAAGGATCTCTATTTAAAAATTATCTGGGTGATGAGAACCACCAATTTAAAGAATATAATTCTTCAGAAATAACCCATTGTCAATTATTTGTCTTTTAATTTAAAAAGAAATACAGGGCTTCAAATTAAGTACTATTTTGATAGCGACACTAGCTTAAAAGAATAACAAATATAGTTCTAAATGGACCAAAGGTGTTAATAGTCACCCAGGAAAGGTTTGTTTCATTGTTGTTGTTGTTGTTGTTTTTTAATTGAGTGAGAGAGAGAGAGAGCGCGAGAGAGGCATTGATTTGTTGTTCTACTTATTTGTGCCCTACTGGGCATGGAACCCATAACCTTGGCATATTGGGATGATGTGCTAACCAACTAAGCTGCCTGGCCAGGACCACCCAGGGAAATTTACACCTGTCCTAAGTGTGGCATGCTGGTTTTTTCCCCAAAGCCTTTTTTAACTACTGAAAAGTCTAAAGGTCACTACTAGTAGCTTATAAGAATTATCACTATGGATTCAATGATTACATTTTATAACAACAACAAATTGTTTAAGCTGAATGTGGCCCTGACCATGTAGTACCCAAAGGGTTTGCCTGCTTTCTGCATATTAGTGCTTTCTGGAAGAATGAATTTGATAAAATTGGCTTTTAGAAAAGAAATGTCTACCCATACAATATTGTCACATAGAAAAACAAGCGGAGTTCCTCTGAAATTTGTGAAACAGAGGCACTGCCAGCCCCCAAGGATAATTGGAACCCAAATGATAATTTCATGAGGCTCATCCCCCTCCACACACTAACAAGAGAGGAATGACTTTTATCGGTATCTTCCTCACAAGGAAAATACTTAACTTCAAGTACAAGGAATGGGCTTGATAAAGCTGTCTCTAATTTAGTTGGGTTTCAATCTGACCCATATATACTTATTTTATATGTGGGTCCGAAAAGTAGATTTTAATTTTATTTTTTTTCTTTTATAGATTGGATCACTTGAAAATCATTACTTATTCAGACATAAAAACCACCCGCGAAGGTCTCGAAGGAGTGCCCTTCATATCACTAAGAGATTATCTGATGATGACCGAGTAAGTGTTGTGCACCGTCTTCAAACCCACCTTACTGATCTACTTTCTCCAGGACTGCCAGCAGGAGCAAGAGCTCTTCACAGATGTGATTCTTCTTTATTGTGACCACAATTATTTATCTGTGTGTTACTTGTTATTTCCATAGGGTTGTAAATGCACATAATAACTGGATTGGATTGAACTGGTTGAATTAACTAAGATTACATGTATTAATAACACTAGCTCACAAACCCAGTCTAAGGGCAGGAAAGTAAATATTGAAAATGAAGTGGCAGCACTAATTAAAATATTTGACAATGCAATCAATCAACGACCTTTTGTTTTATGCCTGTTATATACCAAGCACTTCAGTATCTGATGTGTGGATGCCAAAGAAATATAAAATATGAACCCTGCTTTTAATAACATTTCACTGTAATTGAAAACAACATTCTGCTATTTCTATATATTTAGTTTGGTTGTATAGGACACCAGTGTTTATGAGGGAGCTTTAAATCCATGTCTTCACAAGAAGGATGTTTTCCTAAGTATCATGTTGTTTGATCCAAAACATTTGATCTCTTTTTATCCTGGTTTCAATACATATTCAATGATTAGGCAACAGCAGGATATTTCTAAAATTAATATAGGTAAATAATGTGGGGACAGTTTGAATGTATGTATAATATATTTATTGATTTTTGAAGTCTGTTTTTAAGGTCAGCAAACATATTGATAGAAATATCGATTATACTGGAAGTATTGTAATTTGCATAACAATGTTGCCTTGTCTAGAAAATGTGCATACTGATGGAATTTATCCTGGCTGTCCTGATATCTGTATATATGACTTATTTTTTATTTAGATTTTATGTATTTATTTTTAGAAAGGGAGAAGGGAGGCAGAGAGAGGGAGAGAAACATCAGTCAGGCTGCCTCTCACATGCTGACAACTGGGATCCTGGCCTACAACCCAAGCAAGTGTCCTAACCAAGAATCCAACTAGCAATGTTTTGGTTTATGGGACAGTGTCCAACGCACTGAGCCACACCAGTCAGGCCCTGAATACATGATTTCTGTTGCCTGGGACAATCTAGAGAATTATAGAAGCTTTGTAGGAGATAGAACACAACCTTTCAACTTCCCAGAAAGTAAAGCATTAAGTGAAAGAAAGGTAATAGAACTGTTAAAATTTGTGGAATTCAAAATCTGTGAAATAACTTGCTATTTCATTTGTTCTGCAAGTATAGAATTTTAAAAAATAATAAGAGAGATGATGGTGGTAGGGAATGACCAGATCTGCGTTAATACTGTTCAAATGTAAAAAAAAAACAATGAGCCCTGACTGATGTGGCTCAGTGGATTGAACACTGGCCTATGAACTGAAGGGTCACTGGTTCAAATCCCAGTCAGGGCACATACATGCCTGGGTTGCAGGCCAGGTCCCCAGTTATGCACATGTGAGAGGCAACCAATCTATATTTCTCTGGCACATCAATGTTTCTTTTCTTCTCTTTCTCCCTCCCTCCCCCTCTCTCTAGAAATAAATAAAATCTTAAAAAAAAAGATACCATACCTAGACAAAGAATGTTGTCTCAGGACCACAAACAGTGACCTACATCTCATATACACCCATTGTTTGCTTTACTCAAGTAAATAGCTAGATGTGGGAAACCAAATCAGAAGCCCAGAACACTACTTTAAAAGGTTCTAGTGCAGTGAAGTCTTTCCTTCACCATCCTAAGGCAGATGGTTGATTATCTGTGGGCTCTGAAAAGTAGGCCAACTTCCAGGATTCTGGCTAGGTTTAGTCCTTGGGCAAAAGAACAGAGATTTCCTCATTTACTAAATGTATGCCTGACATTAATGCAGAAGCAATCAAGCTGACCTCCCTTCTTATCTTAATAGGGCAAAACTGGACAGAGTGGAGCATACCTAACTATTGTTACTACTCAAACAAATCACACTAAAATGAACAGATTCCCCAGTCCCATTCTTTAGATATTTCCTTAATAGTGGATTTTGGGGAGATATCTCAAGGAATAATGAAGAAAAGCTAAGAATTTGCTCTCTAACATAACTTGATAAGAAAAGTCTGTAAGATCCTATAAAATTATCCACAGAATAAATTAATTGTAGGAAAAAATCCTAGAACCCATAGAAGCTTGAGTAGAATGTTGGACTAGGTGATCTTTAATGATCTCTCCAAATCAGAAGGATTATTTACAATTAAGTACATTATACCTATTGTATACATAATAGAAAGACACCATCAATCTCTTCTGTTCAATTTGGTCTGCTCTCATAGAGATTAATATGGGATTCAGAGTCAATGACACTGATTACAACACTGTATCCAACAATTGGATGTTTATGTGATCAGGAGGCAGAGTGCCTCTTCTTATATTCCACTTTTAAAAATTGCTTTTGATTGTCATTTCATTGGTTCTATTAATGGTGATAACATCCTTCAAATTAGCCCTCTGAAATACAGCAATCCTCCATCTTTACAAGACCATTAATGAAGTCTTCACCTGTAAGTTACTCTCTTTCTCAAAAATCAGTACTTGTTCCCTAGCAGCCCACTTTCAAAGACTGACTCAGATACAAGCAGTGCACTCCAGGCATTGGGTATTTTCAGCCAAAACAATTAAGCTTGAAAATACAAGCACTTTAAAAATAAATTATAGTGACTAATTTCTAGCTCTCAAGTCCCTCTAATATTTAAAATAGGTTTGTAGTGTTTTTCTAATTGAAAATTCCGTGTTAGTGGATGGTTTTATCATTTAATTGCAAATTATTTTTCAGTTTTTACTTTTGCATCTGATTAATAAGTATCCTCACATTGACAATACCCTACCCCACACCGGACTGTCCTCATGTGTGAGGATAGGAGACAGTCATGTTGCCCAGCAAAATAAGAGCGGGATATCATCTCATAATGAATATAACCACAAGGCAGCCCCTCGGCCTCTAGTACCTTAAGTATAATAGCATTAAGCCATAAATGTGGAGCAGGTAATTTTTGTACTGTCAGATCTCTTTACATAATACATGAGACTAAATTAATGGTAAGTGCGCGTGGCCAGTAGTGCTCATTCATCACCCTGGATCTGTTTCTTGTATTAAATACTCTTAAGCAGGAGGTTAAAGCACAGGGGAGCCAGGTTTTCAGATCTGCAAAGACATAGCGCCTTTCCTGTCTTGTGTAACATTTGCAATTTCTACCTTTTGTGCATAAAGAAAGAGAAATTAAGCTGTAAGAGCAACATAACAATAGTCTCAGTGATCTCTTAGCTTGTTGACTCCTTCCATGAAAATGGACAAATTTTCAGCCACAGAGCCCTGGAACCTCAATATAAAAAATGGGTCCATAATATGGTCCATTTGCTGATGAAAGCAGGCTGAACTTTTATTTCCACTGTAATCACAGTGCAAATAATTAGAGGCAATCATCGGTTCACTGACTCCTCTCCTCCCCCTAAAGGTACACTTTACTGTAATAGAGGAAATGTTCATCTCCCCAGTGGGCAATCCCTTCTCACTGAGATGCCAGTGTGATCTGTAGTTAAACAAAAACTTTGTGGAGCTGCCTGAATGAACTCTGACGGGAAAGGTACTAGAGGAAAGATGATTACGCAGAGGTGGCTACTTGACTGTTGATTTTCTTGCTATAAAACTCCTTGTAGGTGATATGGGCTGAACAACAGTATGAAAAAGAGAGAAGTAAACGTTCCATTCTGAGAGACTCGGCACTAAATCTCTTCAATGATCCCATGTGGAATCAGCAGTGGTACTTGGTAAGTCCCTACAGGATTGTGTAGGACCCTGCTTATTTATTTTGTTACATCTGCACAGTAGATAGTTTTTTTTTTTTAATGATGGAAAATTCAGCAGAGGGCTATGTTGCTTGGGGATTCGGGCTGATGGGACATTCCAGGATCTGGATCTTCTCCTTTACTGGGTGAGAATGGCTGAAACACAGATCTGCAGCTGCTATGAGAGGAGGGGTTGTTGCCGTCTTATCTTTTTTTTTCTTAAAGATTTTATTTATTTATTTTTAGTGAGAGGGGAAGGGAGGGGGAAAAGAGGGAGAGAAACATCATCAATGTGAGAGACAAACATCGATTGGTTGCCTCTTGTACGCACCTTGACCAGGGACCAAACCCCACAACCCAGGCGTGTGCCCTGACTGAGAATCCAACTGGTGATATTTTGCTTCGTGGGACAATGCCCAGCAAACTGAGCCACACCAGTCAGGGCTGCCTCCTTTTCTTCTTAAGCTTACCTGGAGTAAGTGCAGAAGGATCATGTCTTGCAAGTTAGGGGTTCCAAAATAGTATTCATGTCAAAAATCACATTTGTTCGGAACACTTTAAATCACCCAAAGAATAAAATAAACATGATTCAGTATATAAACCTCCGAGTGTGAATTCTTATAGGCTTACAGGTAAGAATTTCTTAACAAGGCTAAAGCAGTGAACACAAGGAAAGACAAAAAATATTTGCAGATGTCCACACTTGCACACCATTCTACCTTCAAGATAGTTACCAACTCCTTATTGGAAGGTGGTTTTTGAGTAGAGAAATTATAAGTGTTCCTGCTTGCCTGAGAAGTATTCTTCCTTTTGTTTTAATGTAAAGCCTCTATATTAGCAATATATGTTAAAAGTTTTAAGAATATCATAAAAGATAAATTTGGAGGACAACCATAAGCTAAGCCATGTTTGTTGCATAATGGATGTGGAAGGGGATCCATTCCTTTTGACTGTTTTTTTTTTACATTTTATTTTTATTGTAATTTCCATTACCATTTATCCTCCTTATATTCCCCTCCCCCTACAATCATCACACTGTTGTCCATGTCCATGAATCCTTCTTTCTTTTTGCTCAGTCCCTCCACTCCCTAACCTCCCACCCCAAGAACTATCACCCTGCTCTCTACCTATGAGTCTGTCTCTATTGTGCTTGTCAGGTCAGTTTGTTCATTAAATTCCACATAGGAGTGAAATCATATGGTATTTGTCTTTCTCTGACTGGCTTATTTCACTTAGCATAATATTTTCCAGGTCCATCCATGCTGTCGTAAAGCATAACACTTTCTTCTTTTTTATGGCCAAGTAGTATTCCATTTAACCTATGTATTACTTGCTCATTGCAGAAGAGACTCATTAGCTACGAGCTGTGCATTGATAGTGTGCCAAATACTATTCTAAGTCTTTGACATGCATTAACTTAATTCTTACAAAATTACATTGTAGATATTGCAAGTATGCCCATTTAACAGATGAAGAAACAGACACATTGGTGAGTTGAATAACTTGCCAAGATCACATGGTTACTAGTGGTGGGGTCATAATTCATAGCTCCAGATGCCCTACTCTTAACAGCCACATTCTATGATTGTTCCTATGGCTGACATAGAGGCCTTCTTCCCTGGCTTTATCCAACAATCTGTGTGTAGTTCCAACCTCCTGTAATTGAGATTCATTTTGGTTCGTAAGGGGTTATTTCCCCCCACCTGTTTCTGAAGAGCATCAGCCAGGGGGCAGTCTGTTCACTGACACTTTTGATTGTTGTTATTTATCAATTCCTTATTGATCCCAGAAACCTGGCTCTCTTCTAATGCACCTCTCTGAGATGCTTCTCACACTTGCGTTCCCTTATTGTGCAGCTCTCTACTGCAGCCCCACATGATGTAACAGTTGGAAATGCTATTGGAAAAAGAAAACCCTAAAACTCCTCTCGCAGATACTTGCTCTCCAAACCACTCATATTGGTAAATGGACAATTAAAGTCCAAGTCCTAGTGGGACCACAACCTCCTGGGCAGTCCAGGATCTGCTTTTTCTTTTAGAAAAGTTATAAAAAACATCCACAAATGACTGTGAACCAGACAACATAAAGTAGGTTTATTGTGGCAACAGAGGCTTAGGATTTGGGGCGGCAGGGGGGATGGAAACATAGGATATCCAATAAAGTTTAGGTAGATAAAAAGCTCAAGCATGTCGTTATAAACGAAAGAAGCTCAGGGACAAACTGCTTCTTTGAAGCCCTGCAGCTCAAAGAGAAGGGACAAGGGCAATTCATTCCTTTGAGTGATTTTCCTTTGGAACAACTGGGGAAAGAGCAGCTCTCTGATGATTCACTTGGCCCTACTCTCACCTTTGTTGTTATTTCACCTAATCCCCTCTTCTAAAATGGAGAATGATCCTAGAAAAAAGGAAGTTGGATCCCCAGACTGTGGCTTCATTTCTCATTTTGTGGCAAGTTGATTATGATTTTACTGATGCTTCTTTGTTTTCCTTTACCAGCAAGATACCAGGATGACTGCATCCCTGCCCAAGCTGGATCTCCATGTGATACCTGTTTGGCAAAAAGGCATCACAGGCAAAGGAGTTGTTATCACTGTACTGGATGATGGCTTGGAGTGGAATCACACAGACATCTATGCCAATTATGTGAGTCCGGACCTTCCCATGGCGTGCAACTTAAGTAGCTGTTTACACAGACACACAGTTTGGGCTTTCCTTTCCTCAAGCAGGAGGCTGCTTGGATGTTGGCCCATAGAATGATGGGCCAAGCTGTGGCCACTTTGCTTACCTCCCCACCCACCCATATGAACTCATTGTATTAGGGAGTATTGAAAGAATTTAGTGGAGCTAAGGACTATACAAAAACATGTGCATTGGTGGTGGAAAAAGGCATTTACACCAACTAAATGATTAAAAGCCATTCAGACTCTGTACCACTCACAACTGGTGGCATGAAAGCAAACAAATCAAGTCTGAAGCCTGAGATCTTTTCACAGTCTTTCTCGTCTCACCCCTATAGGTCAGTACCTCTCACGCTGTGAAGTTACGTGAATGTGATTCCTTACATGCAAATTCAAAGTGTGCAATGAACAGTGCCAAAATGACAAGCTGAGAAAAGAAAAGCTTATTAGAAATGGGAAATAAGTAAATGAAAAGTATTTACTTAGTTGTTTGTGAAGCTCTCCATAATATCTTGGGCCTTTATTTAGATCAGTGTTTCATCTTTAAGATTGCCCCTTGTCTTTCTCTCATTCCTTCCACTCATCCACATTCTGAACCTAAAGAGTAAAGGGAAAAGGAAGGAAAAGAAGAGATAAAAAGTAGAAAGTATTAAAAGATATGGAAAATACAGAGAAATGGCAGTAGCAGTGACAGAATTCCTCTGTGGGAGATGTTTAGGTATAGCAATATCTTTGGAAAAGGGGGTGGAGCCTGGAAGCTTGTTTAAAATATTAAGCACACCCTCTTTAATTAAATTACAAGTTTATTTAATATAACTGGGGAAGCCAAAAGAGATCATTGCGGGCCTGAGCCACCTCTTTGCACCTATATTCGTAAGAGACCAGGGTGTCAAAGTGTTGCTAACAAGCTTTGTAGCTTGGTTAAGTCATTCACCTTCTCTGAACTTCAATTTTCTCATTTGAGACATGATGTGGTTGAGTTAACTGAATTGATTCCTCTGACTTTAACATCCTATGAGCTTCTATGAGCTATTGGTTTAGTGACATTCACTGAGAATTAGATGCTGGCTCACTCTTCTGTCTCTGCCTGGTTTATGGGTATAATAAATGATCAGCCACAGCGCCAGAAACTCTGACATGCAGACTTTCAAGCTCTCAGCCTGGATGAAAATAGGATAGGGTAGGAGGCTTGGGAAGTGCTGTTTTATTTTTATGATGCTGCAGTGTTATTTTTGTTCTCTTTAGGATCCAGAGGCTAGCTATGATTTTAATGATAATGACCATGATCCATTTCCCCGATATGATCCCACAAATGAGAACAAGTAAGTAAACGTGGACTGGGAGAGAGGGGTTAATACTTTGAAATGCTTTTATCTTATTTGAGTTCTCAGAAATGTTCATGCACACCATCCACACCACAATATTCTGTAGCTTTTAAAACAGAAACCCAAACTTCTCTTTTTACATTTTTTTGGCTTATAGAACCATATTTCAATTAAAGTTTCTTCTTATATTATAAAACACTCCCCTCAAATGTTACTGAATAGTTATAGCTGTAGAATGAAAGTTTGGGACATAAAGACTAAAAACTTTCAGCACATCCCCTTGCTCTCCAATCTGCTATGAACCTTCTATTATTAGCAATGTGTTTGATGTTAGTCATGAAAAGAAATAGAGATACCCAAGGTAACATATCCCCACAACTTCCTATGGCAACCACAGCCACACTAACCAGTTTGGGTAGAAGAGCATGGCCTGACACCAGAGAGACAAAGGTACCCTGAGGCCTGGCTCTCAAATTCAACAGAGTCTCTGGGGCATTGAACTAGTTAGCAACCTGTTCCAGAGCCCCTGATGGGTACTCTAACACTAAAAGGAAGAAAGAGAGGATGACTTCTGACTCCTAAATTAATTCTCTGTAGCAGCTACAGGATCATGAGGGAGTCCCAGAGCCTGACCTGCCAAAGCAATCAGCCAAATAAAGACCCAGAGGCAAGACCCTCCCCTAAGCCCAAAGAAGCTTCATCTTGTAGGTACAGGCACGTGGCCTCAGGTCTCTGTGCCCACCTGCAGCTCATCTTTGTGCAAGTGACATACCTCAGACTTCAAGGAGACATTCACACTGCCCTCTTCATTTGCTCCACCCAGAAGAGACTTACACTAACACAGATCAAAGCCAAGGAAAAATTAGGGCTTGCTGCTTACAAGTGGGGGTGGAAACAACAAGCAACTAAAAGCTCTTTGTGGGTGCCACATACACTAGTTCCCTTTGATCTCCCTATAGCTTTCTCTCTCTTGGACTATGACCCAACTCAGGCCAATCAAGTTATCTCTCTCTCTTCTTCTCTCTCTCACTTTATTTTCCCTCTCCTTTATTCCCTCTCCCTTACTCTCTCTTTCTCTCAAAAGTCCCATGTGGCTGATGCTGTAATTGACCTAAAGTTGTTTCTTGAATGGTCCCCCCTCAAGAAGGCCAACAAACCCCAGGAAGGGCAGCTGGGCTCATGGACTTGGCTTCAACTTCTGGGTGTATATTTCTTCCTTAGGGAGAAGAGGAGGCTTGGGGAGGGTTCCAAAATACTGCTTCTCCCAGTGCCACTGACTTTTCTGGGGTTTATTTCTTAAAAGGGGTTAACTGCAAACACCCAGTAGAGGTTGGAACATTCCAGTAACAGTATAACAAGAACGGTGAGGGAGAGACTTTGGAGGAAAGTGGGATGTCTAAGGGACTTAGAGCACGGTCCCCAGATAAACTTTCAGCCATGTCTGAGCCAGGGCGGTGCACCGGGAGCAATGTTGCTCTTTTGGAGTGCAGCCCTGTGGTATCGCCTAACTGGCAGTCACAGCTTTGTGGATTACCGGCATAGAGAGTGTCATAAGAACATCACCCTCTCTGCCTCTATTTTTTATTTTGTCTCTTAAAGTGGGTGACAGGACATCTGTTTCCTACTCTCCTGGAAAGAACTTCCTAAGAAAATGGCAATAAATGCTTGAAAGAAAGGGGCACCCTTCTTGGAATTAAGTAAAAATGACAACCCTCACCACACCCCCTTGGACAAGAGTAAGAGGGAATATGCTTACAGCCACATGGGTGCAGCAGAGGAGACTGTTAGCTGGAAGCGTCAGCCCCCAGATCCAACGTGGGTGATGGCTACGTGATAGGTGGATATCTGGTGAGCTGATGTTCTCTAGTGTTATTCTACTTATGAGAAAGGGGACTCAGATTTCCCTCTTTCTCTCCCCAAAGGGGAAATCTCACATCACAGTATTATAATAAACATAGTGTTTATAATATCGGGTTGGCCAAAAAGTCAATTTAGCTTTTTCATAAAATAAAGGACACATTTTCCATTTTCACCGATAACTTTTTTGATTTGGATATTTTGACTATGTCAGCTATGTCAGCCACATGGTATGATGTCGAATGTCCTCAATTAATGTCTTGATTTGATTGCTATCAACTTCTACTGGTCCACCCCACCATGGAGCATTGTCCAGTGAGAAATTTCCAGCATGAAACTTCTCAAACCACTTTTGACACATTCTATCAGTCACAGCACCTTTTCTGTACACTGTACAAGTCCTTGTTTGTGTTTCAGTTGCATTTTTACCTTTCTTGAAATAATAAAGCATAATATGCCCAAAATGTTGCATATTTTCTTCCATCTTCAATATTAAAATGGCTAGACAAAAATTCACTAATTTTGTTGTCTTTTTAAAATGCATGCTGATATGACAGCTGTCACAATATGATCTAACAATTGTTTCAAATGAAGTTAAAGACAACTAAGCACTATTGAACCATCTTATGGGGAAAAAAAACAAACATACTTTTTGGCCAATTCAATATAATTCTTCCAATTCACAGAGCTCCCAAGTCCCCTAAGAAAGCAGCCTGTATAATTGTGTTTATTTTGTGCCTGAAAACTCTGAGCTTCAGATCAGAGCCTGTCATGGATTTCCTGCATAGTATAGAGTTAGTGTGGAGTAGACAGTTAAAAGAGTCCAGACTTCGCAGCTAGGTTGAGATCAAACACTAGATCTGCCACTTAATAGTTAAGTGACCTTGAGCAAATTATTTAACTTCTCTGTGCCTCAGTTTTATCAGCTATGAAAAAGGGATAATAAACAGTATCTATTTCATTGTGTTGCTATGGGGGCTAAATGAGTTGATATATGTAATTGGCTTGGATATTTCCTGCTACATAAAAAAAGTTAAGTCTTTGCTATGATGTTGATGATTATGACAATGATGACAATGACAATAATGATGATGATGACGATGACCAAGGCTTCTCATTAACAACTAAGGTAGACCTCTTTTCAGTGAAAAATCAGCATGACAAGAATTATACCATGCAAAAGATAGGAGCAGAAACTGAGACAAGTCAGTTTTCTTAGCCAGTTCAGAATCTGCTCTCCAAAAATTACACAATAAGCAACTATCTCTCAGGGGCCTCCTGACTATCATCCAAAAAGGTAGTAGCCACTTCATCATTTATCAAAAAGTATTATAAAAATAAAAGAATTATCTTTCAAGCATGTTGTCAGAAATCCCTCAGATTTGGAAAGTGAATGGCCTCATTTTATCTAGCCTTATAACAGATACTTATTATCTCCCAACCCCAGGGCGTTCTTGCTCCCAACTGCCTGTGTTGCTGCTGTTTTTTATTACCATGTAAAGGAGATTAATAGAAGCTGCACTTGAATTCTCCTCGGCAAATCAAAAGAGGAATCACTAAATAATAAAATCTTAAAAGCGCGGGTAACTCTTATGATTAGGCTGGCATGGATCTGTATTCAGTATTTCAATACCAATTACAGATTATTTTTCTGGTTAAATAATATGTGTGACAGGGATATTTTAACCAGTATAATAGTAGTCTTTAAACTATCTTGTGGAATAATTTTCTAAAAATCATTATGTTTAAATGCCAGTTACTACCATTGTTCTAAGATGATAGGGTTATTTGATCTCAGAGCCTGATTTAAGGAAAGCAAAAAAAGCTACAGGTCTATAAAGAATGACAGAGAAACACTTTGATAAAGTATTCCTTCTTCCCAAGGCAGGAACTGAGGATAAGAGGAGGAAAAAATATCATCCTCTATTTGTAGCATGTTCCCACCACACCTTTCAAGAAAATAGCCCTCAGTATACAAAGAGAGATAAGTAATAGGCCATGTCACATTGCTTCATTTTTAGGACAGAAATATAATGCTGGGGATGTTTTCCAACAGGTTGATTCTGTTGGCTTAGTCTAGAGATTTTGCTGCCCTGAACCCTGTCTCCCATACTATTTAAATGGAAATAGAGGCATTGGTGACTTTTGGGAGTACATTTCCCAGAGGATGGCAACTGAATTTCTCCTGGAAGGGCAAAGAGGGCTAGTCCATCAAAGAAGTTGCCTTCTATGTATTCATTGTGAACACATTTCTTAGAAAACAGGTATATCGGTCAGGATAGCTTCGGTTCCAAGTGAGAGAATCCTAACAAAGTTAAGTAATTTGGTAATTAAAAACAAACAAACAAATTTTCAGCCTTGGTCATTGTGGCTCAGTTGGTTAGAGTATCATCCTGTAGACCAAGAGATCGCAGGTTTGATTCCTGGTCAGGTTGCAGGTTTGGTCCTGTCAGGGTGTGTATGAGAAGGCAACTAATCACTATTTCTCTCTTGCATCTTTTCTTTTCTTTCTCTTTCTTTTCCTTCCTTCCTTCCTCTTTCTTTCTTTCTTTCTTTCTTTCTTTCTTTCTTTCTTTCTTTCTTTCTTTCTTTCTTTCTTTCTTTCTCTCTTTCTTTCTCTCTTTCTTTCTTCTCTCCCTCTCTCTCTCTCCCTCAAAGCAATGAAAAAATGTTCTCAGATGATGATTAAAAAAAAACCCCTTTCACTCAAGAGATGCTTTAGCTTCAGAAGCACTGTAAAATCCAGGAGCTCAGTAATATGCCATCCAGACACCAAACACTCTGTCTCCAACTCACAGTGCTACTCTCCTCAATTTAGCTTAGCCAGAGAATGCTCAACAGAATCTTATCTGGCAACAAGATTGTATGGCTCAGATGGAACTTAAAAGCTGAAGATTCTGGGGAAAGAATATAAATCACTTCCCCAGAATCTGCATTAATCCTTGAAAGCTACCTGGGAGAAAGAGCCTCCTGATAGAAAGGATCACAAGGAGTGAGGGAGGGCCACTTCCCAAAAGGGGAAAATTCTAGGAAACAAAAAGAAGCAGATGTTCCATGCACTAGGAAAGGCCTTGAGAATTAAAGATAATTATATCATTTTGACTCAGGATTCCTACCCAATATTTAAAAGAAGCAGGAATATCATTTAGTGGGAAATCATCTCTGGTACTTCAGGAAAACCAGATAAGTGAAACAATTCTTTTAGATGACCCAATTAATTTTGGATTTTTATATTCCTTACCAGGCTAGTTTAATAGACGGCTAGAGTGGTAGGTTCTAAAGGCAGCTGGCCGACAGAGTTGCTCTGTACTAACCCTTCTCTTCTCCTCCGTGTCAGCAGGTCTGGGGAACAGCTCCTCCAAGGGCCCAGCAGCCTTCACCGTGCTCCCAGGGCCTTGCACAATGCAATAGGGTCATAAAATAAACAAATTTACATTAAAGTTTTCTTGATTTACAGGCCTTCCTGGGGTCAGGGATGTGGTGGCAAAAAACAATTTATTATCCCCAGAATTTCAGAATTGATGCTTTAATAGTGGGCTTTGGCTTGTTTTAGAGATGGATTTTTTTCCCTTTAAATACTCTGAAATCATGAGTTACCCTTTTTGCCTGATTGCAAACCCAATTTTGTTCAGGCCTCTGGTCCCAATCAGAGTTTTCCAATTAGTCTGTAGTGTCTTCTAAAAATCTCAGTTCTCTTGGTACCAGAAAATCTGCAAATGTTTTGGTTTGATGTATGAATAGAGGAGAGGAGGACATCTGGAGAGGGGACTCCACTCTAGCATATCCTTCTAGAGCTAGTCCAGGATAACCTAATCCAAGGAAGTCCCTAAGTGGGGGGAAGTGAGAAGCCACTTCACTATCAGAAGGTATGGAGCAGAGCCATCTATTTGGAAACAATTTCTGAAAGTGTCAGAGTTGCTCATAATACTATCCATAGCTAACACTTACTGGGTTCTTACCATATACCAACCACTGTTCTAAGTACTCCACACACAGTATCTTATGTGATGTCACAAGCCTTTGAGG
The DNA here is from genome assembly GCA_004027735.1 of Carollia perspicillata. NCBI lineage: Eukaryota > Metazoa > Chordata > Mammalia > Chiroptera > Phyllostomidae > Carollia > Carollia perspicillata. The sequence continues at coordinate 59,944 of PVKM010000707.1, forward strand.
ACACTTACCCAAGGTCACACCACTAGTTAGTGTCAGAAGCTAGAATTTGAACCATGAACCATGGTACCTCCAATGTACCATGGATTCATGTGCAAGACCAATGTGTGTCTTCATTTATGTTTTGTAATTCCTAATTTTTCATCCTCAGACATGGGACCAGATGTGCAGGAGAAATTGCCATGCAAGCAAATAATCACAAGTGTGGGGTCGGAGTTGCATACAATTCCAAAGTTGGAGGTAAAGCACTTTTAATGTGAGTCTTGCATCACTTAGTATAAATGAGGTGGCCTTTCAACAACCAGAAGAAGAATGGACTCCGTGAGAAGTTTGGTGTATGACTTGAGTATGAATTGCAACTGAGTCAATGGATCTGGAGTCCTAGAAATGATAACTGAAGAAAACCCATACATATGGGGGAGGGGTGTGTGGAAATGCTGAATAGCTTTGAAACCAAATCTAATTTTCTCTGCTCTGATTTAGAAGGATTTGTTTTTGAGTGTTTGCTCAGGGAACAGAAGGAAGAGGTAAATATAGGCAAAGAATTTCCCTGCCTCTCAATTCTGCAGTTCTTCATTTTATAGCAAAGAACAGTTTTTAAAAAGGAAAAGAATTACATACTTGTTATCTTAAGAAGCCAAAGGTTATCTTCAATAGTAAGGATTTAGAATCTTGTGTTGTTTCAGTCAGTGTCTTTATGGGGAAACATATGGTAAGTTCCATCAGGACAATTAGATTTAAAAAAAAAACATTTAGGAGAGTTCCAAGGAAACCAACAAGGGCTAACAAATGTAGACAGATGTTACCCTTTAGGCCTACAGGAGCAATGGGGTGGCGTCAGTGGAAACTGGAGAGAGAGAGAGCTGAGGCCAGAGAGAGAATCACTGGACAGGAGCTGCGCCTGGATCACAACAACTGAGCTATTTCTGGGCAAAGAGGATTCAGGACAATGAGCACCTCACTCTCCCCTCATCCCCTAACCTCCTGCTGCTGTCCTCAGTTGGCTGAACCCAGTGGGAAGATGAGAGAAAACCCACTGATGCACTTCCTGTGGAGAAGGTGGTGGGGACTGGGTGTGCAGGGGCTCACAGAGACTGTACTCCTTTTTAGAAAGCAAATAAGCAGACATTAGCCTATCTGCTAATACAGTGCACTCTTAGATTTTGTTATTCCTAATGACTTTGATACTAGTATCATCAAACCGCCATGTTAATTTAATGAAAATGAAAGAAGTACAATTTATGTAGTCACCTAGAAACAGAATTCACTTTTTAAATCACATGAACTAAGTACCTATAGCTTATGAGAGAATCATCTGATCCCTTCATTTTATAAAGGAGGAATCAGAAGCAAGATTTTTAAGGTGACAGTGTGTGGCAGTATAGAATTAAAACATAAGACTTCTCATTCCAAGTCTACTGACTTTTTTCTATTACTCCACCCTTTGGTAGTCTAGTTCTAAGTGTGTTTTTATATAATAATTTTCACTTTTAAGCACCTGCTATATAACCATCACTTACCCTACAACCCATTATAGGCAGTGTGTCCTGGAGTTAATAGGATGTATTTGGGTACCAGATTTCTGGGATTCAAGTCCTGGCTTTGCAATTTAAATCTGTGTGGCTTTGGGCAAGTCACTGTTCATCTCTGGCCTCAGTCTCTCCCCCTCTAAAATGGAGAGGATTGTAAGACACCTCAAATTGTTGTTGTAAGGATAGATGAGTTCATAAGTTTCAGGTCTGAAGAATGGTAGCTGAATATAGTATATTCTCAGTGCATGTGAGCTGTCATTATCCCCAGTTTATAGTTGAAGAAACTGAGGCACAGAGAAGTTAAGTGACTTGCCTCAAAATCATGCAGCTAGTATGGTAGAAGAGCTGGGATTCCACCCCCAGTAAATGCACTTTTAAACAGTTTTTAAAATAAATATGACTTTCATTAATCATGTCAATTACATGTTCTTTTACCTATGCTCCTCTGTGAATAACAGTGTGAAAATCTAAGTCTGTGTACTCCATTGCATTATCAGCCTGAAGCCAGGAGTGACCAGGTAGCTGCCTCTAACTGTCTAAGTTGCTTTGCCTCGCTGGCTCGGGAGTACAGGAGTCTGATGGCAGGTGACAGCCTGTTGGAAAGCGTGAAGAGCTACTGCCTTCTCCTGCTGAAAAATGATTCTCCCTCAGGAGCAAAATCCATGGCAATGATTTCATCCTTGAGATTATTTAGAAGAAAAGGAAGCATGTTCCTTGAAAATGTTTCTTAGCAAACACATAAAAGAATGGCCTCTGGGTTATTTTTAATCAGTGCTTGGAAACAAGAGTTCTTTCCCTATTTGTTAGTTTCCTATTGTGAGTAGACCTTTTCAAGCTGCACGGTTTCCAGTATGGAGTCATTTGTATGGCACAGGTTGGGCCACAGCCATGTGTGGTATAGTCATGAGTGCATCTATCAGGGGAGGGCTGTTTGATGCCTCTTTCTAAAAGCTATCCTGTCATTTTCAGGTTGTTGGAGTCGTGGAGAAAGGGGGCACATTCTGCATTGCACAACGCCCATGGCCACTTGCAGAGGACATAGAGTTCTCTCTAAAGTGCAGATAAGAGTTTATGGAGGCAGTGACTTGTATCTGTTATGCTGTTAGCGTAACAGCTGCCAGTCATGGGCATTTGGGACATACAGTGGTTACCCTGTTTTTGACTCTTAAGAGTCCTTTCAAAAAGTGAATTATATTAAGAGCACCTGTGCCATTCTCCATGCGCACACTGACATCAGCTTATTTGTTTGTTTTGCTCTATAGGTATAAGAATGCTGGATGGCATTGTGACTGATGCTATTGAAGCCAGTTCAATTGGATTCAATCCTGGACATGTGGATATTTACAGTGCAAGCTGGGGCCCTAATGATGATGGGAAAACTGTGGAGGGGCCTGGCCGACTAGCCCAGAAGGCTTTTGAATATGGTGTTAAGCAGGTGAGATGCTTAATGCAGACCCACCTGAAATGCAACCTAACTATGTGGATATACAGAGAAGGGGAAAACATTTAGCTTACATGGAAAGTAATGGTTCTGCATTTCTTGTAGTTGCTTACAATTTGAAATGCATTTACAGTGAAATCATTCTGCAGAGGGATGGAAGTTAAGGGTTAAGAGATTTTTCCCCATTTGAGTCTGACATTCAACAGAGATTCATTACCCTTAAAACATATATTTAAAAAATACTCTGGCTTATGTCCTTTCTGCTTTTGAATTTTTACTCTGGATTAAACTATGAACCAGATTTTCAAATACTCTGAAAATGCATTCTTATATATAGATAGCTGAGGGCTTCCACCCACTCTGCACGTGCCTGGCGAACACGTGTGCCTTGGTTGTATTGCTCTGTCACTGGGTTTATGGCATTCTTGCCAGGAGTCCGAGGCCTTGTTCTGCACAGAATGAAACAACAGTAGAAACTCTGCAGAGCATAAACTGAAGTCATAGAAAGAGTAGCCTTGACGATGAGTTCCTTTTAACTGAAGAGTTCCTTTGAGTGCAGCTGCAGAGCAGATCTGAATAATGCCTGATTTTGTCATTCTATTAGTCAACCAAGATTCAGTCAGAAAGGAAGAGAGGAAGTTCAAAGATTCAAATGTAGTGACATAAGCCAAGGAAAGAGTGAAAAAATATGAGCAAGTGCTAATGGCCAGATTATAAATCTACACACAAAAAAAAAGAAAAGAAAGAAAAGCATCAGCTCAGCCCCATCCCAGAGAGGGCCCAGATGGAGCACTGGCAGACCCACAACCCAGTGACTCGATCAGTGACATCCCACGAGATTTCCAGCACTGAAGCTGGAGGACCTGGACTTGAAACAGACCTGCAAATAACTGTCCCTGAGAACTTCATGCATGTATTTGTCAGAGATTTTGTTGGGGTGTGATAGTGTCCCCAACAGATAGCAATAGATGTTATATATTTGGTTTTTCTTTTAGGGGAGACAAGGAAAGGGCTCTATCTTCGTCTGGGCTTCTGGGAATGGGGGGCGTCAGGGAGACAACTGTGACTGTGATGGGTACACAGACAGCATCTACACCATCTCCATCAGCAGTGCCTCGCAGCAGGGCCTGTCCCCCTGGTACGCCGAGAAGTGCTCCTCCACACTGGCCACCTCGTACAGCAGCGGGGACTACACTGACCAGCGGATCGTATGTTGTTTTTGTCTAACTCTCTCTGCTTAGGGAAAACAGCATGGCTTGCATTCTAAAGAATCCTTTGGTCAGTACCTCTGGTAAAGTCAATTTGTTTAAGCTTGATGTCTCCTTTGGGGAGACTCATCCTTTACTCACTTGAAAGGCTGGAATATATTGGGAAGTTTTCTCTCCCTGGGATAATGACGCTTCTGCCAAAATGATGTTGCCTCTCAGTCATTTTTAAACTCAGCCCTGAGAAGTAACCAATCTGTCACTACATATGGCCGAGACACCAAATGTCTATTCGGCTTGTGTGATGCCTCCCTGAGAACAGCCTTTAGGGAGATTTCAGGGGTGCAGGGGCTTTATCGCCCTGTACTGGTGGATTCCTTTAATAGCAGGGATATGGTCTGGCTTGCCCTTTCGCGGATGATAAAAATACAAAGCAGACACCAGCTATGTCTCCTAAGAACAAACCACCTGCAGGAAAATAACAGCCTAGATTTCCCCTGAGGTGAACTTCTCAGCATCCAAATAAGCAGCTCAGAAAGGTTAGATGCTCAGAGAGCATCTCTAGCCCACGCTTGGCTGTGCCTTCGCTTTCATGAGTCAGACTGCCAAGGGTAATTATTGGATTTCCCTTTAAGGACACGATGAGGAAGGGCTATTTGAGGGCTTTAAGAACAGAGAGGTGCTTTTAATTTAAAATTTTAAAGACCCAAACTTAACTTCTGACACAGAAAGAACCAAGTAGCTAGACTATGTATATCCTAATCTCAATGAAATAACAGGTCACGGTCCTATTAGATTGTGGGTGAACCCCATAATTATTAGAACTTAAAATGTTTATAAAATTCATGTTAATAGCATCTTAACAAATTGTCAGAACCACTGTCTTCTTCATACAGGATCACTGTTCTGGAGCTCTGCCTGCCTCTCTAACCTACTCTAGTACAGACAATAAAACTGGGGCCTCAACTGAAAAGCACTGGCTTCCCTCCCTCTCATGCCACATCTTCAATTACACAAAGAATAGCGACATTCTACCCAGGGATTCTTTATGGGGGGCATACTTTATAGCCTTAGAAAGGGGCATATCATACATGTTTCTACCTATGTTGAGAGCCCCTGGTTGTTGTCCCTGTGGGTGTCCAGAGGTGCTTTGGGGAAAATGGCCTGTTATTACACATTTTGGAGTCACTATTTCATAGACTGTCCCTCATCTGAGCTACTCTGCTCTGAAGGAGGAGGAGGAATTTCCATCTTTGCAAAGATCCCTCCTTAGGTAGATCCGCCACAGGAGGGACAGCTGGTGGATTCTATTTGAGACAGTGGCAAGAACACAGCCTTTGTCACACTCCAGTCTCGCCCTCAGCACAGTCATCTCCGGGGGCTTCCTTGCGTCAGCAGGTAAAATGGGCAACCTTGCTTCCGCAGCCCTCCGAGGAGGGAGGAGCGGGAGCCACTGTAACTTGAGAAATTCAGCGCCTCCAGGTGGGAAGCCAAAGGAGGTGATAACAGAACAAATTATTTTTTTGCACCTCCCTCCCACACATTGAAATGCCTAGCTAAAAACCGTAGTGTGGGAGAGTCTGGGTGGGTGTCTTGTTAGTAATCCTTTAGCCCAACTAGTTGTTCAACCACCAGTACTATGGTCTTTAAGGCAGAATGAGCGGAGGTCTTTTTGGTTTCTTCCCTTCATCTCGGCAACCTCTTCAGTTAAGCTATAATTAGCCTGGGTAATTCTTTATATTCAATAATAGTGTGTAAAGATGCTTTTACAGACAGGATTTCATTCTAGCCTAGAATACGAGTTGGGAAATGTCAACCTCATTTTACAGATGGGAACCCAAGTGACTTGCCCTTGACACCCAATCAGTGAACAGCAGTGTTAGAATTTGGACCCAAATCAAAGTGCAGTACACTTTCTGTTTGAAAAACTCATCATTTTCATGAATGTGCAAATGTGGACACTAACTTATGGGCATCAAATTATAACAGTGAGTGCAAACTACATACTAAACACATTTTTTACAAGTAGTTCAAGTGGCCACAATCAGAATGGCTTAATATTCTTGCACTGAAGAGTCAGTCAAATGTCAATCTGAAAGCAAAAGGGAATTTTGCATGAGGCAGAATTTCTAAATATGCCAGGCCAAACACAATGGACCTGATGATTAACCGGCCAGCATGATTCACAATGACTTTGAATCAGTCCCTTTTTTTCAGACAGCACTTCGTTTGGGAATCTCAGAAGAGAAAATATTCATAGTGAGAGTACTTCACCCCCCTAAAAGTCATCCTGATGCCAGAATTATATACAAGTTGCATGTAGAGGAGAGCGAACTAAAATATCAGCAGATGGCAAACATCCGTCTGTGGTTTAGAGGAGGAAGTCGGGAATCGAATCAGCTGAGCTTCCTGATCACAGCAGGTGCAGCCTAGGTACAGTTCACCCCCAGGGACGGGCTCACACTCCTTACACGCTCTCCTGCCTTTCTCTCCTGCCTGACACCACCCAGACGAGCGCCGACCTGCACAACGACTGCACAGAGACCCACACAGGCACCTCGGCCTCGGCGCCCCTGGCTGCTGGCATCTTCGCTCTGGCCCTGGAAGCAAAGTAAGGCCCAGAAAGCGTCTAGTCACCATTACTAAGGCTGCATCTTCTTTTTAATAACATATATTGTTTTCTAAATACATGGTTACAGTAGAAAACTACAAAAAATAGTAAAAGTAAGCTCTCTTCCTGTTCACATCTCAACATAGATTTAGTACACCCATGTATCTTACAAAACTGGGATCTTAATATATACATTATTTTGTAATTTTTAAATCTACCCTATAATATGTTAAGAGCACTTTTTCATGTTTAAATCAATGTTTCTTGACCTTCAAAAACTGATGCTCTCCTCCCAACTCTCCTCCCACTCAGCTGCAAAGCCTTCTCACTTCCGTTTGTTCCCACCAGGGAAGACTTTGTCCAGATCACCCCTTGTGGGTAGTGTGAGGAATGACAAGTTTCTAAAACATCCTTTTTTCATGTTATATAAACCGAGTCTTAAAGCTGATATAACATGTCAGCTTCTCATGAGGACGTGAGAATTAAGAACAGGATTTTAATCTTTTTGTAGTATTCTATTATACAAATGAAAATTTTATGAAAGTTATCTAATCGGGCTTAAACACCCTTGTCCATAAATGTTGGTTGTCGTCTCTGATAATTTCCTCAGAATAAATGCTCACAGTTGGAATTTCTGGGTCACAGGCATATGTGTTTTAATGATTTGATACATATTGACAAGTTACTGTCTAGAAAGACTACAACATTTTATATTTCCATGAGCATTATATGTGTGAAAGTGCCATTTTCCTAAACTCTTATTAAAGCCATTTTTATTACCTTGTGAAGTATTTGCTATTTTGACACATGCAAATGGTATCTCATCTTTACATACTTTTATTTCTTTACTAATGAAGCTCAATTGTTTATATTCTTTGGCCATTTATCATCTGTGATTGCTTATTTATGGCCCTGATTTTGTTCTATGGCCTTAGTTTAGAAAAGCTATTAATGCTTGGTTAATTTGACATTTACCTTTTAATTTTATTTACATGTAATTTTTAATGTAAGGAGGTTAATATATTCAGTTATATTTGTCAGTTTTTTTCTTTAAGGTTTTTTATTTGTTTTTACTCTCAGATAAATATTTACAACCCGAAATTAGATGAACATTTATGTGTATGTTTTTAATTATGATTCGTTTGCCAGATTTAAGTCCTAATCTCCCTGGAATTTACTTTAGTGTATGACGTTAAAAAGGGATCTATACCTGGGTGGTGTGGCTCAGTGGACTGAGTGCTGGCCTACAAACTGAAAGGTCACTTGTTTGATTCCTGGACAGGGCACATGCCTGGGCTGCTGGCCAGGTAGCCTACTGGGGGCATACAGAAGGCAACCAATCAATGTTTCTCCCCCTATCTTTCTCCCTCCCTTCCCTTCTCTCTAAAAAGAAATAAATAAAATCTTTTAAAAAATGAGGGATTTAACAACATTTTTTCTAAATCCAACTGTCTCACACTGTATATCCAGAACTTTTTATTCATCCTTATTTCTAGTTTCTAATTGTTGTATGGTGAGAAATATTTAAATGTCAAGGCAGGTGCTATGGTTACATGATAGGCAAAGTGATTAAACTTGTAGGTTACTATTACTCTTCTTAATAAGGAGGTTAGCCTAGAAGAACATCCATGTTCTATAGAGAAGACATAGCAGTCCCCTCACGTCATGTTCAGTAGACGAGGTTCAGAGTAGCCACAGAAGAACACCTTGGCTCATGCCACAGCTGGAAGAGCCTGGAAGCTGCTCAGTCTTTGTCCAAGAAAACCCAGAGTAGCTCCAGGAGCCCTGGGATCACCTGTGGATTTATGGGGTAGTCCCTGGTTTCTCAGCTAGAAGATGGCCACAGTGGCTAAGCAAGATAGGCCTAGCGAGGCTCTTACTAAGAGTCTACCTCCTTGGATGGGCTGGAAGGATGTCTGGGAAGGGAGCAGCAAATGTGGGAAGAGCTCAATCAGAAACAGAGGAACACTTAAAACTCTTGGGACCAAGAAAAGAGCTATGTTTAGAATCTGAGTTCACTTGTAACAGGAAGAGGATGGACAGAGGCCAAAGCCTATGAACACAAGCTAAGACTGGCATCAGCAGATCCAAACCTAATTTGAGAAAAAAAAAATCATCTAAGCAATGAAAAGTGCAAGGAGCATCTAGCTTCAATTTTTAGGCATGCCACTACTTTGTGACCTTAGGCAAGTTAATTCCCACATGAGAGTTCAATTTACCATATATAAAGTGAAGGGGTCAGATCAGATGATTTGTTTCAAACCTTTTCCCTATATAAAATTCTCCAACTTGAAATATAAGGCATCAGCATACATAGATCATCCAACGTGTATTGTTGAGGTTGGTGGCGAGCGGTTCTGAATGGAAAAAAATAAGTTCCTATGAGGGCAAGTGGTTACACCCAGGTGGTATAACAGACCTATGATATTCATGAGTTCAGGATGTAAGCTGTTAGCTCCAGGGACCTGTTAAAAGAAAAACCATCCTTAAAATATTAAGTCTTTTCTACCTAACACCTATAAGGTACATGGAAATAGAACTGGCCCATCCTCGTCCAATGACCAGTACAGTAGAAACACCCATCTATGTGAAAAGATATAATGTTAATTTTGCATAAAAATTGAAATTTTAAAATCTTAACACCTGCTTTGTAAAATTTTAAACTTCTTTTTCTGTACAAGGAGAAAATGATCTAAGAATGAGCTAGCCTTGTTCATTGCAGCTCATTTCTAAAGGACTATTTTTCAAGCAGGGCCTCCACGGCTTGCTATCAAATATGTGGATGAGTTTCCAGGGGTGCATGAGCTTTTTTTGAACTAGATGCAGAATTGTTTGTGAGTGTATGTGTGGCACTTTTCAGGGGAATGGTTTGTAGCTTCCGTCAGATTCCCATACTGTTCATAATTTGAGACATTAAGAGTCTGTGATCTTTCTAGTACACATAATGAGAATTTAATTCCTTTTATTTGATTCAATAATCAGTACAATGGACATAATCTATCTTAACATTTGTATATACATTCTCCCAAAGTACAGAGAGATTATTGAGATGTCTTTTCCCAAATGGATAGTTCTCTGAACTATATTCAATTGTCTATATACCAAGACAGTTAATTCAGAAAATCTGAATACCAGAATTTCTAGAAGTTTCCCTAGTCGGTCAAGATGGGGAGAATCATGTAACCATGTGATGGTCCTCAAGGAACAACTGTGGAGACGGGAGTAAAATTATGGGCTAAATTTATTGAGAATAATAACACTCAATATTTATCAGACATGCACCAGAAAGACATGCACTCAATATGCACCAGACACTGTGCTAACTTCTTTATATGTAATACTGGTTTCAATCCTTACAACATCTTCATGGCATGGGAATTATTAGTTACATTTTATCAACAAAGAAACTGAGGCTTAGAGAGGTTGAGAAATGTAACCAACATCCCACAAAGAGATTCAAACTCTGGTGTATCTGACACCAAAGCCTGTGCCATCAGCAACTGTGCACTCTGCTGCTTCCCATGGGCCTGACAGTGGAAATGTTGAATGGAAGCCCATCATCCTCTCAGACAAAGGGGAGTTAAAAAGACTGAGACTGATAAAGGAACCTCGTAACACTCATATGTTTATGAGTTCCTCATAAAAGACACCTTGTCACAAGCAAACTACTCTTACTATGTTGTATTAATTATGACTTGGCTGGTGCACTGGGGGATGGGAAGTGGAGAAGGAAGGAGAAAGAATGGTCTCTGGCTCAAATACGGAGAGAGGAATTTTCTTCCCTAAAACAGAGTTTCCCAAACACCAGCATGCATAGTAACGACCTTAGGAGTTTATGTAGCGTGATGATTCCCAGGCCTCACGGTTATCAAGTCAGATTCAGAATTTTCTGATATTTGGCCCGGGAATCCCCATTTTAAACATGTATGTTAGGCAGTTTGAATGCTGGTAGTTACCTCAACCAAATTTAGAGAAACAGTGCTATGAAGAGTTAACTTACAACTGTTTTTTCCTCTACCCCATATAGCTGTAATTATGAAGATGCCCATGCAGGTACTTAATAGGCATTAAAAAGAGAGCAATTCCTTGGATAAATGCCTATGGCACATTATTATTATATAGTGAGTATACATAAGAAAGATGGCAGACAATAACCTCAGTCTTCTGTGGAGATAGCAAAGAAATCAGAATGATTTTTAATAGAGAACACAAATTCTATAGTGAAACATTGAATCCCTTTATATCTTTGGGGGTATTACATAAACAGATGAGCCAATTTTCTGTTTTCAGTAAAGGCTGGAGAAAGGAAAATAAACTTTCAATGCTGCATGAAACCTTTGGATAAATTACATCAAATAAATCCTTGACTTAGTGAGTTGTGAAATGTTGGAAAGTCTCCAGGTTAGAAAATCTTCAACATACTAAGCTTACGTAGGTGTGATTAGAGGCTGAACCAGGTAACCTCTAAGACTCTTTCATTTTATAATTTTGTTTCCAGGTTACTTTACCTACGCTCTGTAATTAGAAGCAATGCTTAATTTCAATGTTTAATTCCACAGTCCTTATTTTCTATAAACATATCCTTGATTAGCAACCTAATACAGCTTTAAAAATTTTAATTATTGTGGATGCTGTGAGCACTAATTAACAAAGGGAGGCTGTCAGCAATGAGATGTACTATTATTAGCAGCTCCTTTCTATTTATGAAATTCAATCACACAAATGAACAATAACTGTTAGGAAAATGGGCTTAATTTTCCAAATTACATGGCAATGATGCCTCCCTGAATATTTTGCAAAGAATAGGTAAAGTAACATTAAAAACAATAAAATATGCAATTAAGTGTAAAACAAATGCTCTACTATAGAAATATAGGAAGTCTAGGCCTTGTGTTTTATTACCAACACCCTGCCTTATGCCTTCTCAGTGCACTTCCTCGTCCAGCCTCTATCAACCTGCTCACACTGACGGTCCAACCAGCAAAGTGGCATATTGCCCATTGACCACCTTGACAAGAGGCTTGTGCCTCAAACTCCCTTGCAAAGACCAGAAGGATGCAAGAATTTCAGTAAAATGCTTTCTGGTTTAGAATTTATTTCTACATTAAGAAAATAGCCATTTCTGCACAGCTAGTTAATTATTCCTGAATGTGGTAAGATGGCTAGTGTGGAGACAACTCCGTAGTGAGGTATTTACAATATTGGGCAGATGGAAGTCTGAATAGTAAGGAATGCTGGAGATTACACTCATCCCTCTATCCTTATAAATGAGTCAACTCAGGCCCAGGGAGCTGAAGTGACTTGCTTAAGGTCACACAGGTCTTTGGTAGTAGAATACGCCTTTTAGTACTCCCTATTCTGACCTCCATGATTTGAGTTGATTTCTAACTGTCTTAGTGATATGCTTGTATTCTTTCCCCCAACTCTTGTTTTAGCTGTAACATAGAACTGGACAGACAGTTTTTTCAAATATAAATGTAAAACCATGCCCTACCTTCGGATATTTTGATTCAGTAGGTTTAGGATGGGACTCAGGAATTACCAGTATTTACAAGTGTACCAGGTGATTATGGTGCAGACTGGGCCCCATGGGAATTGCTGACGCAGTCTGTCCAAGGCCTCCATCAGTCGCTCCCTGGGTGGTGTGTTCATCAGGAGCTCAGCTGAGCTGAGAGCCTACTGAGCTGCTAGGTGTCACAATAGTCAATTAAAGCAACAAACCGAAAATGAAAGAGTTAAGCTTTTAATTGCTTACTGTGATGGTGTAAACTAGAGTCTAAAACAAGAGGAAACCCTGACTCTTCTGATTCATTTCCCCCCAAGGAATAATGCACTAGTCAAGTGTCAAGTGGAGCACCATGTTCAGGGGCATTTTCTCACTGTTGAGGGAGCCCCAACAAAAGGCTCTGGTAGTTTTACAGACGCTGGAGTAGGGTGGGGCCTGGAGGAAGGCTAGTAGTGGAGAAGTACTGGGTGGTGGGAGTGGGGAAAATGTCCTCAAGGTTTCTCCCACTCCCCCTCATAAGGAGACCTCGCCAGAGCAGATCACTGCCCAAGGCCTCAGATAAGGAGATCTAAGAATGAGGGTGTGAGGGGCTAGAAATGTATGTATGGGGAGAGCTTGGCCAAGGAAGGGGGCTGAGTCCTTGACTGCAACTCCCTAGAGATGGGCTGTGCACCTGGACTGGTGTGGGGAGGAAGCTTCCCTGTGAGGTCTGCCAGGTAGCCTTTGCAGTACATACCAGGGGGCAATTTAACAAATATATTACTGCTCTAGGGAGAAAATAGTAAATTGAGCCATATTCCCTTGAGGGTTGCTTCACAACCTAGTGATAAGATAGAAACCTTGAGGACTAAAGCTTCAGGCATTTATTTATTAAATTATGTTTCATTGGCTTAATAGAAACAGGGCAGGTCTCAAAGACAAGGGAAAGCCTGAGATCTTGAATGACTCTAATGACTAATAACAATAAGTTTTAAAATTATATCTGGGGCTAGTTAACACATAGTCACATTCAACCACTCAACCAACCAATATTTACTCAGCTCATATTCTGTGCCTGGAATTCTTCTGAATGCTAGGCACAAATCAGAGAAAAAGATTGATTCAAATCTCAGCTCTTCTCATGCCTAATCCTAGCAGGGAGACAGACACTAATAATGTACAAAACAAATGAATTGCCCAGTATGTTTGAAGGTGATAAATGCTATCTAAAGAAAAAAGTACGGCAGGATCAGAGAGCTCAGGAGCGTGTGGGGAGAACTGAATTTTTAAATAGAGTCATCAGGAAAGGTTCATAGGCATTAGAATAGATCCAACAATCCGGCGCACCTCTGATTTATCTTTATACTGTTGTTAAATTAATTTTATCAAGACTTCTGATTATACCATTTCCTTGCCCAAAATTTCTCGATGATTCCCCATTGCCCAAACGATAAAGTGTGAGCCCCTTTCCTGGCAGTCCGGGCCCTCGCTGTCTGGGCCCTGCTCCAGCCAACCAGCCTACCCCCTGGCTGTACTTAGGCCACATCCAGTACCTTCCCTCGCTCACAGGATTTGCTCGGTTGCCTCATACTCTTTTCTCTCATTCTGCCTCTTGACATTCTACCCACTTTTCAAAGTTCAGCTCAACTATGTCCTTCCAGAAAAAGCCTCCCGAGATCTTCATACTCCAAAAGAATTCTCTCTCCTCAAAACTTCTACAGTGCATTATGCCATATACACAGAATTCAATAGCTTCATTAAAATTACCAAAAAAACTTAGTTCTTTTACTGGGTTGTAAGCTTCTTAAAAACAATAACCACCTCCTCAAGTATCCTCCTAGTATTAAGCATAGTGCCTTGCAAGAGTGATCTCAAGTGGCTAAGAGTTTCTGGACACTTTTGATACATGAAGAAAAAAAGACAAAAACTATTTGAGTGGAAAGCCAGCCCATGTCTTTAAAATCTGAGTCTTCTTAAGAAGGAAATCAAAGCCTACGGTGGAGGACTAGGAGACACAAAAGAAGAGTTACCAGACAGGACACCTGGCCCTGACTGGGTCTACCCAGGGCCAGCCAGAAGTGTTTGGGTTCTTGACATCATGACAGAAAAATTTCACAGTGAGACTCCAGGTGACTGTGAGAGTACATTTACTGAAGCTGGGGACAGTGAAACAAGGAAGGCCCTAGCATAGAAGAATCAACAGGAGAGCCTAGGCTGGGCTGCCTTAGCTCACTGGGAAATCAGAGAAAAGGGGACCTTGGAGACGAGTTCACGGAATTAGCCTGGGACAAGCTGTCGCTGCCCATTACTCCCCTGGCTTCAGTCTGGTGGAGACCCTTGGAGTTTAGATGTGTGCCTGTGGGGGAAGGAGAGGAGGAAGGAGAGGGGAAGGGACTGGTGCAGGCTACTCTCCGGAGGGAGAGCATGTCCAGGGTCCTTCATCTTCAGTTTTGATTTTTTCTCTTGTAGGTGGAAATCTTAGGGGAGGTCTCAGGGCAGGGTTGCAGTAGAATATTTATTCCTCAGCCCAAATCTCACCTGGCGAGATATGCAGCACTTGGTGTGCCCTTTCAGGGCCACGGTCTACACTGATTGGTCAGTGCCAGGGAAGGGCATCTTTGGTCATTACAGCTGGTCCTGGCATCACCCATCAGGTTTTGCTTTTCTGGGCCTACAGCTGAAATAGAACTGAGGCCTAGATGTTATCTCTAGGGAGGTGAACTTTTGTATCTGGCTGTAAATTGCTTGGCCAGTGTGTTCAGCTTTCTGTCTCAGTTTCCCTATTCTACTTGTCCTGGCTTACTAGCCTGTCTCAGAAGTGCTCTCATTTTAAAGTTTTGCTCCAGTTAACTTTAACTAATTAGAAATCATGAATCAAATCCTGCATTTCTACATACTGAACACAAAATTTTACCCACAGTAAGAACTTAACTTACGTGGTAGGGGGAGAAGTTTTCCATACCATATTTTGAGTTGAATGAAAAGACATACAAAGAGTAACACAAAATAGAATTACACAAGTACAGTTACAAAAGGTACTTCATAATTTCTGAATGGAGATGCTTGTTTTTAGCACATGCTTTTACAAGGAAACTTCATTTTGTCCCTGAAAGATATTTTGGGTCACTTTCTATCCAGCCCAAATCTCACCTGGCGAGATATGCAGCACTTGGTTGTCTGGACCTCTGAGTATGACCCACTGGCTAATAACCCTGGATGGAAAAAGAATGGAGCAGGCTTGATGGTGAATAGTCGATTTGGATTTGGGCTGCTAAATGCCAAAGCTCTGGTGGACTTAGCTGATCCGAGAACCTGGAACAGTGTGCCTGAGAAGAAACAGTGTGTTGTAAAAGATAATGACTTTGAGCCCAGGTAAGTGTCTCGGGAATTTTGAACAAGAAGTGTTCCCATGGCACTACTTGCTATAATGGTTGCCATTTTGCCTGATTTTTTCTCACCTACCTTTCTGAAGTAGATGGAGGTAGCATTTGCTAGTGTTCCCTGTGGGTCCAGGGGGAATATCGAGACCAAAGATCTGCAAATTACATTGGCATATTTGCATTTTCCTCTCGTAGCCAGTCTACTATCCAACATTAGGTTTAATGTGACCATTGTTTTATATAGCACTAAGAATAATCATTGCTAATTAAACTATTATCAATCATCAGTTTTAAGATTTATACCAGATTCAGAGATATTACAATGTTTAAATATGCATCTTAGAATTGATAAAATACAATATTTGTCAGCCAGTATTATCCAAAACTCAAGAGCCTCACTTCATGCCACAGTGCTGGGTGAATAATGACTTTTCTCACATAAAGGAACCTTTATCATATTGCTTTTTTATAGACCACATCTGCCCCAACACATCTGGCCACAAAGTAGAATATGCTATTTCTGTTTTGTTGATTCTATCGTGACAACCATGATTATATTGAAAACCTACTCACACAAAATACCTAAGGATGGGAGGCATGGGGAATATGCATTAGGAATATAAAATCATCTTTAAAAATTATTTTAAGAGGGTATATTGCAATAATAGACTTTTTTTGATAGGTCCAAGGCAAACCTACCTGAATTTGATTCCATAGTAAATAGCATTTTTTTCAAGTATCGATGTTCCTTATCATTTTCTTTTCTTTTTATTTAATTGTGGTAGTACACTGGGTTTTCTCTGTTCTGTTCTACCCGCCTATATGTCTGGGATTTTTTTCCCAGCACCACGCTGTCTTGATTTTTGTAGCTTTCTAATGTATTTTGAAATTAGGAAGTATGATGCCTTCAGTCTTGTTCTTCTTTCTCAGGATTGGTTTACCTATTTGTGATCTTTTGTGTTTCCATAAAAACTGTAGAATTACTGTTTTTTTTCTATTTCTTTAAAAACCTTACATCTTCTATGCATTAAAATGCATTTATAGTCCTGAATTGGGTTCTACTCACAATAGGGAGAAACATCAAGCCTATTTGAGATCTAGGCTGATGTGTACATATTTGCATAAAATGCAAGGAAGAAGAGATATACTTTATTCAGTGATGATTCACTAATATACCTAGAGCCCTGAAAGCTAATGGAGAAGTTATCATTGAGATTCCAACAAGAGCTTGTGAAGGACAGGAAAATGCTATCAAGTCCCTGGAACATGTACAATTTGAAGCAACAATTGAATATTCTCGAAGAGGAGACCTTCATGTCACACTCACCTCTGCTGCTGGTAAAGATTTTTAAAACTTCAAAAATTTCTTTTAAACCATTTGTGTAACTTTTTAATCATAAACTAAATTATTTCAGATGAATGAGTTTGTTTCTTTATAGAACTGTCTCCCAGGAGATATTTTCAGGTCTTAAAAAATATGCTGCTGCTGATGCCCTGGCTGGGTGGCTCAGTTGGTTGGGACATCATCCCTTTCACCAAAAGGTTGTGGGTTTGATTCCTGGTCAGGGTACATACCTAGGTTGCTGGTTCAGTCCCTGGTTGGTGCATATACAGGAGGCAACTGATCGATGTTTCTCTCTCACATCAGTATTTCCCCCTCTCTCTCTTATCTTCTCTCTAAAAACATGTTCTCAGGTGAGGATTAAATATATATATATTTATATATATATATTTTATATATATATAATATTTATTTATATATATTATATATATAAATATAATTTTATATTTATATATATATAATATATTATATATATATATATAGTGCTTTTTGTTAACATCAGAATTCTGCCCTGCTCATTCCCACTGGTCCTTAGATGAGCAAAGAGTGAGGTTTATTCAAATAATACCTTTAATTAATATGCCTTTCTGCGGTTTAATTAATACCTTAATATTCATTTTCAAATTGTATTCATTTTCTTAGGTACTGATCTGTCATTCTTTTTTTCTCAGATAACATGCTAGTGATAATTCCTCTGATAATTAATTAATAAAGCTGACAGGGACAACAGACACATCCGAGGAATCAACTGAAAAACCGAGAATTCTGATCCAAGAAAGAGAGTTGAGAAGACTAACAATTTTCCATAATGATATGATTAAGGTCATACAATATGCTTTGGGGGCATTCACTTTTCCTGAGAGGGTATTAATTCCAATGAGACCTTGAATGGGAAAGGACTTGTGAACACAAACCACAATCCAGCCAGGAGAAACTATCCCAACACTTCTATGTCTTTGTAGAATTCAATCTCTCACTAAATTCAATGTCTGTAGGTGATATGTGAGGAGAGATGAGCTATCTCTATAATCTTCTTGGATATGAACTTCTTAGAGGCTTGGAGTAGATTCTGTTAATTTTGGAGTTACACTTTCCAGATATCTTGGAATTGGCCTGAAATATTGGTGTAATGCTTTTTCATTGATGGCCTTTTCATTTGACCCTTTCACTTAGAAATAGTATTTATTGATCTACAGAAAGTTTTCATTTGAAAACCAGTTTTATTTGATACAAGATTATTAAATTAATATAGCTTTACTTTTTTATGTATACACAAGATAGATGCAGTTACCTATTAATTTTCAAAATTTCCTCTTAAATTTCAAAATGATAGTTGCATTAAAATGTATTTTAAGTGTTTGACTCTCTTATTTAATATACAATAGTTTGTAGATATGGTTCTGAGTTCTTATATGCAAATAAACTTTAATATAGTCATTCATTATTTATTTTTCCACATTATTCATTGAGAACATATGTCAGATAATGTGCAAAGTCCTATAATTAAAAAAATTTTTTTTCTTGTAAATGTCTCTTTCCTGGTGTTATACGCAACAGGAAAATTTGGAGGGCTAATCTCTCCCAACTTTCATTTTCAGTTATCAGATGCTAGAGTGTGTGCTATCAAAACTGTTAGGACATTTATTAACTTGTGTTTTTTGTATGAAAATAGGAACCAACACTGTTCTGTTGGCTGAAAGAGAGCGGGATACTTCTCCTAATGGCTTTAAAAATTGGGACTTCATGTCTGTTCACACATGGGGAGAGAATCCAATAGGCACCTGGACTTTGCGAATTGCAGACATGGTAAGAAAGAAGAAAAGGCTACAGAATCACAAGCTTAAACACTTTGAAGGAATTTTAAGGTTGGGGTCATCATTAAAAAGGGCTCCAAGGAACTTTGATTACTCCTTAGTTGAAATAAGGAAAAGATGTAGTGTTTCAAGTCCTGCCTACTTGGCTACATAGATTAAAAAAAAAAAAGATTAGGCACTAGCGACAGAAGAAGGAAGAGAAGATACCCTGATCTACAATGTGACAGGCTATGGGACAAATCCAAGTGTTCGCATGTTAGAATGTAGCCCGCCACACGACCTACTCACCAGGATGAGCTATATTCACAAACACAGTTAAATGCTAGACTGGCTCTGCTCATGACACTCCACTGGAGTCACATGAGGGAACTATTATAAACATTTACTGCAGTGGCTATTTAGAAGTAGCTTACTTATTAGACAAGACAGTTTATTTAACATGACTTTGTCTTGTTTTTCTTCAGCTATGAAACAAAGTAAAAAGCATTTCTCTTTCACTCTGTTTACTAACACTCTATAATTATAACATGCAATCCTAAAAATAAAGCAAGGAGTGTTTGAGCAAAAAGCCAAATACTTATACAGCTGAATTATTTATTTTTTAATAATTTCTCCAGCATCTTCTATAGGTGAGTATATAAATAAAAGGGTTTTTTGGACTGAGTTCTCCTGAAAGAGATGTGCTATAATTATCAGAAGGCCCAGATTTCAAAGTTTAAATAATTTTTTTAAAATAGATTATTTTAAATTCCTGAAGATATCAATTAAATTAATATAAATCTTACAGTTATTGTTACTTTTTTCTCTGAGAATAGCTTTCTCCTAAAGACAGCTAAAATTATAATTTAGAAATGGAAGTGGTAAAAATTCCCACTCTCGTAGGGAGAACAAGAAAATGTAATTCGTAGGTGGGCCTGTTCATGGACATGGCCTCCACTCTAACTCAGTTTCACCAACAGGAAACTAAGAAAGCCTACTTACCGAGATAAGTCTGCAGAATTTGACTCTATACTTTTAAATACTTTTTTAGATATTTTAGATTTCAGCATATTACTTTTAACATAGTATTTGAGCCTCTGAAAAGTATTACTGTTCCCGTAATGTACAGTTTTTAAGGGCTGATTAATGCTAAAGGCTATTGGTAATGCTCTGTCCAGGCTAACTTTTTCCCCTAATGGGATGTTTCTACAAGTTGGTAATTGGTAAATATAATTCTGTTTATAGAAACTACAGTCAACTTTTTAAGAGCACATCTCATATAAAAAAGGAGTTAGCCCTGGCTGGTGTGGCTCAGTGGATTGAGAGCTGGCCTGTGAACCAAAGGGTCACCGGTTCGATTCCCAGTCAGTGCACATGCCTGTTTTGTGGGCCAGGTCCCCTGGAGGCATGTGAGAGGCAACCACACATTGATGTTTCACTTCTTCTCTGTCTCTCCCCATCCCCTCTCTCTAAAAATAAATAAATAAAGTCCTTGTTTTAAAAAAAGGAGGTTAATATAGTTGTGCTTTTTTAATTTTTAAATTAAAAACTTTTTTATTGTTGTTTTACAATTGTCCCCATTTTCTGCCATTGTTCTCTCCTGCCCCAGTCACCCCTGCCCCTGAGAGTTCTGCTTTTTTAATTAAATGAAGCAATTAATTGGTTTTTGAATCCTTAAGCCTGTAAACTGTCAATTTCCATACCAGGAATGAATCCAGTGATTTCTTTATTTTCCCTTTGGTTTTTTTAATCTGTTTTTAAATCCTCTCCTGAGGATATGTTTATTGATTTTAGAGATAGAGGAAAGGAGAGAGAGAGATAAAGAGAGAGAGAGAAACATCCATGTGAGAGAGAAACATCGATTGGTTGCCTCCTGTACACGCCCCAAATGGGGATGGAACCTGCAACCTAGGCATGTGCCCTGACCAGGGACTGAACCCACAACCTTTTGGTGTACAAAATGACACACCAACCGAGACACTGGGTCAGGGCTTTTTTTTTTCTTCTTAATTTTTTTCTTTTGTCTTATTGGGGTAACATTCTTAATATAATTACATAGGTTTCAGGTGTACAATTCTATAACACATCATCTGTATGTTGTGTTGTGAGCTCACCACCCCAAATCAAGTCTTCCATCACCATTTATTCTCTACCCAGTGACTTATTTTTTTTTGAACAGAGCTCTACACATGGAATGCACAGAAATTTTAAATTAGATTTTAACTCTAAAATCCTTTATAGATATTTTGAAGGAGCTTGTTTTACGTTACTCAGAAGACACACTAAAGTTATGTATGCTTATCCATCAGTCCGGGAGAATGCAAAATGAAGGAAGAATTGTGAGCTGGAAGCTGATTTTGCACGGAACCTCCTCTCAGCCAGAGCACATGAAGCAGCCTCGTGTGTACACCTCCTACAACACCGTGCAGAATGACAGAAGAGGGGCGGAGAAGATGGCAGAGTCAGGGGAGGTCTGTGTGGCTACATTCTTCTTGGCATGCTTTTTTTTTTTGAACTGTAAATTGACAATGTGGTGCCCCTAACTTTTTAGCAGAGAGTGAGTTAAACATGAGTAAGGAAGAAAGGGAGTGGGTGTGGTAAGTTGTTTATTTTCTATAGGATGAAACTGTACTGCTTTATTCATTTATTAATTCATCTAGAATTTAGAAATTAAAACTAATCAATTCAAAGTTATTAAATTCCCTAACTTGAACTCCACTTATTAAAGAAGGATACCAATAAGTATGAGCACTTATTAACCTAATTTTAGTCTTCAAATCCACCAGAAATGGAGGCATTCTTATTCTCATTTTACAAGTGAAGTTAAAGAGAATTTTAAAAGTGCCCTGGGTACCTGAGTTAGTGTGACCCTAAGCCTCATACGCTCTCTGCCCCTCAACCGCCTCTCAAGGGGAAGCAGGGACAGGTGCTGCAATGAGCCTGCCCAGCTCTGAAAATGAGCCTTCTTCCCTTTGTTGGTGGATTTCTGTGTTTTAGGAGCAGCTTATGGAAGAGAAGCTGAAGGAAACCCCCCTGACTGCAAAAATTGGCAGCAGCGGTGGTATGGGAAACAGAAGGGATCAGCTGGTGGAGGGTGTCCCCTCCCAGGCCATGCTGCAACTCCTACAAAGTGCTTTCAGCAAAAACTCACTACCAAAGCAATCACCAACAAAGTCTCCAAGTGCAAAGGTCAACATCCCTTATGAAAATTTCTACGAAGCCCTGGAAAAGCTGAACAAACCTTCCCAGTTTAAAGACGCCGAGGACAGTCTATATAATGACTATGTCGATGTTTTCTATAACACCAAACCTTATAAGCACAGAGATGACCGCCTGCTGCAAGCTCTGGTGGACATTCTGAAGGAGGAAAATTAAAATGAGTCTGTGGTCCTGAGTTGGAAATATTCATGCTTCTTCCCCTTAGATTTTTGCCTGTGCCTGAAGTAGTTGTTTCTGTCATTGATTCTTACGCTTATAATATCCTTGGTGATACTTTTCCTTTTTCTCCCCAAACTGGACATTGGAAACCGATGAGCTCATATAGTAAATCCAACTTCCTGAATGGATCACAGCTCTTTCAAAGCATCTCTTCTCTCCTGACACAAGTAAAGTGTTTGTTCTTTCTAGAGCCACAGTTCACACGTGGTCCTCAAACCATATTAGACCACCTTCTTGGGCCCTCCCATTTCATCTCTCAAAAGAAAAGTCATAAGCTGGGCAATAGATTAATTTAAAAAGTAATCTGCAAGGAACGAGAGGAAGGAATGTGTTCTGGCAGCTGTCTTCTGTCTTTGCCCTGTGGTTCTTTGAATTTTGATGCCACAGAAGGCTTTGGAAAGTCTCTGATGAAAGAGTTTACAATTAGACCCAGACCCTATCTTTTCTATTCCAAAGTCCTACTTATTCAGGGCATGACCATATGGTCATTTTGCGGGGAGGGAAAGCTGGGTTACTTAAATCCATAAACAAGCGTAAGAGTCTGTGTTACCTGTTTTGAGGGGTGTTGGAACATCCTTTGCCTGGCGTGCCACACGGCAGACCTCCATGGGCCTGACGGTGACTGCAGCTCACCATCTATGTTCTGGTCTTCCTGTTTCCCTTCCCAAGGTTCTCCTCACTTGTCTTAACTACAAACTATTAAGAAATACTGAGAGAATTAATTTACACTACGTTCTTAGAACAAACTTACACTTGGGACTTGGCTAATTCCTAGCCATAATTTGTTTTTTAGCAATAATAACAGAAAGCCACTCATAACACAGAGAACCAAGCTAGTAACAGGAAAATATTCATATGAGAAGAGCCAATAGGAGGTGGTATTTGTTCTAAAAATTGTATTCATTAGAACAGGTCTTTCGCGATCTTTGAAACGGCATGATCATTCCTTGACACTAAAGGCTGCTCCCCAAACTTATAACTGAATAGTATCCAAATTCTCAGCAAATTGTTTTCAAGCTTTGACTCGGAGGACACAAGTTGGCAGCCCACAGGCCACATTTGTTCTTCAGGTAGATTTTGGCTGGCACGTAAAATGTTTTTAAAATGTGAGTGATTATTGAACATACAAGATTTCACATAAAACCTGATTCACAGGCCCATCTTCCCTGTGGCAACAGTTGCTTGGAGCTAAATAGCAGCTGCCTGGCTAGACTTGAATGCCCAGTCCCCAAGGTGCTCTGCTCCCTGCTGCTTACGGCAGCCACCTCCCTGGTGAGCATTCAATAGGCATTTTATTTTGCCCGCTGTTGCACTAAATGA
Source organism: Carollia perspicillata (assembly GCA_004027735.1). Taxonomy (NCBI): domain Eukaryota; kingdom Metazoa; phylum Chordata; class Mammalia; order Chiroptera; family Phyllostomidae; genus Carollia; species Carollia perspicillata. The sequence continues at coordinate 83,488 of PVKM010000707.1, forward strand.
ACATGTTCAAAGTGTAAATGCATTAAAAGAAAATCTCCAACTTCTTTCAGACAGGATCTGAGTGATAATAATTATGAGAATTTTCCATGACTTAATTAATTTATTGGCCCCCAAAATGGTATTTTAATATCTTGGAAGTACCTCTGATACCTAGTTTTACGTGTTCACTTCTCACCATCCCTGGATGCCCATTTCTTCTAATTCATTACTGCCAGCCCACTAGCTGCCCACTCTCTCTATGCTCACACAAGCTCTCACCACCTGCAGTGGCATTCTCCCATTGGATGTGCTGTTTGCAATTCTTCCATCGAGTCTCAACTTTATCAGGCTACATATGAACTAGGCTAAGAAGAGAACACTAGAGTCTGTCACTTGCTTTGGTTTGAAATGTGGTTAGTAAGATGAAATCTCACCCCCTATTCTACCATATGAATTTGTGCAGAATAAGGGTTATTCCAGAGCAATACCCATGAAGCTTTCAGAATGTTCTCCTAAAAGAACTGTAGTTCGCACTGTTCTTGGAAGTTTCCCATGCTGTTTAGTATGGAGTGTCAGATAGAATTTTGAAAATTGCAGCACATCAGAAGTGTCAAAGCTGAAAAGGACCAGGGAGTTATGAGACATTTTTTCAACTAAAAACAAAGCTAAGGCCTAGAGAGCCCAATAAAAATAATAAATGAAAACTCATCCTTTCCTCATTCCTAACCTACTGCTAATTGTCTGAAGCTTTCTTTTTCAGTATCTTTTCCTGGTTAAAACCCCAAACAGCTTCATTGGATTGTAGCCAAAGGTTCGTTCTAGAGAAGCTTTAATATTTAAATAAAGTCATGTTTGAATGTTTCCAACCTGGAGTATATTGTTCAGACAAAAAAATATTTTTGTCAGTCTTTCTTAGTGCCTGTGTGAATTTTTGTGAAAATGTAAAAGAGAAAAATTATATAATATTTCCCTCAAAATTTTAAACTATATTTTCTTTACAGGTATTTATAATGTACCAATGCTTTTATCAATTTTAAAAAGCATAATAAATTATATTCAAGAACCAAAATTTTCATGAGAATGAGAAAGTTTCATCCAATAAAATATTTTTTGAAAGGCATGTTCTTCTGTCAGTAAAAAAAAAAGTGTAATATGTATGTATTGTATTAAAGTGATATTTGTCTAATAGCCCAATACAATGTGTAGCTGAGTTTAACATGTGGTCTTAGCATTCTTAAGGGAACTCCCACATTATACATTTGATGTATTAATCAGTATATGTAAAATATGCTTATAAATCAGAAGAATAAATGATTTATCACTAAGTCAAAATGAAAAAAGCTCATGTTTCCAACAAAAATAGTCTCTCCTCTTAGTTATTGTGTTTCCCAAATGAACTGTCAAAGAGAAAATTTGGGGATTTGGAAGATGGCACTGGAGTAGGAGGGAGCAGATTCCGCTTCCCCCTCCACACAGGAGGAAAACCTGGCTGATCTGTGGAGGGAAAGAGCAGACAGCTGACAGTACCTCAGTATATATGAAAATAAGAGACCAAAATTGTAGTGGACACTGAAAACCCAGATGGTAAGGAGGGTACATTGGGACAATAAGGTCCCAGGGACCAGTGCGGGACTGGGGTGGCTGTCACCCCAGGCCGGAGCTGGTGGCAGGCCTGCCACAGAGTCCTTGGGAGAGAGCGGGGTCAACTGCTCCCTCCCTCCCTGGACAAGCAGGATCTGAGCAGCACCAGGGGAGACCTGGTTCCTTGAAGTCGCAGAGAGAGGAATAAGGACAAAGAGGCAAACACACAGGGGCCATGATCACCCACAGAGTCTGTGGTTACTGGCTTGGTAGAGTTGAGAGTCGCTCAGTGAGGTGCACTGACCCCAATAGTCACTGGTATGGCTGGAGAATTGGGCTGTACGGGGTGGCAGGCTTGAGTAGGAGGAATTTCCCAAAAAGTTAAACTGTTTGGGGGATTCTCCTGCGACAGCCGCTGGGCCTACTCCCCACCCAGCCAGGCAGTGATCCCAGGGTTACGTGGAAGGCCCTGCGTTCTCCCATAACACTGGGAAGGGTTTGTGCCCAAGTCCACAGGGCAGAGGCAGCCTGGCTAAGTGCGCATGCCTGCGCCCCAGCCTACAGTGATAATCCCCAAGGAAAGAACACTCTCAAGAAGACCTGAATGCCCCACCTAAGATGCAGGGGAGAAGCGCCAGACTAGCTCTTGGGAGAGTGCTTGCAAGACTGGCTGAGTAAACATTAGGAAGGCAGAAATGCCACACCAGTCGCCCCTCAGCCTGCTGCAGCCAGCAAGACCAGAAAAAACAGTCTGGCCAGTTTGAAACCAACAAGAGGTGTGTTTTTTTTTTAAGTAATCTTTTATTTTTTTAATTTTTATTATTGTTTTATCTTTCAATACCTTTTTCTTCTTCCTTCTTTCTTGTTTTATTCCTTCTTCCTTTCTTTCCAATTTGATCTCTTCTTCCTCTCTTCTCCTGCCTTTTTTTTTTTAATACACACAAGTGAGACAAAAAACTTGGAACTGTGAATGGACCAGAGGTGGACCCAAAGAGGGAGCATCCCAACAGTTGAGACAGTGAGACAAATTTCACTTTGCTATTACAGAGAAACTACAAGTTACTGCATATTTGTATTATTTTTTTATTATTCTTACATCTTTTATTTTAATAGTATTTTTGTATTCCTTTTCTTTATATATAGTCTTCTTTGCTTGGCTGGTTATATTGTATCATTTGACAGGTTTTCCCTGTTCTCTCTTCCACAGTGTATTGCTAATTTACTGTCCTTCACATCACTTGTATTCCTTTTGCACACTACTCAAAGTCCTATACCCTCTATTCACGTTATCCAGATCACATAGATTCTGTCATATGAATGTTGCTCTAATATTATTGTAAATAATAGCTGTTCTATACAATTGTCAATACTTAACAGCACCCCTCCCAGATCTTAGCCCACTTCACAGTTTATGGAACTCTATTACTGTAATGGTTAATTCTATTCTCTCACACACTACACCTATTTACTATCCTTTACTCTAACCTTACCCCAGAATCTGACCTCCCACAACCCACTGCTTTCTAGATCCAACTCTCAATCCTTCCCTCCTCAACAAGAGTCTTATCTTCTTTCCATCCTTTCTTAAAAGTGGCTAGTTGGGTTGAAGATCATGGTTAACACTATACATAGCCAAAGAATCTCCTATCTCTTCTCTACCGGCTGCTAATGTAAATATCATAGAATACTCTCCTGCTGTCTTAAACCATTTTGCCTTACACCTCCAACTGATCACAAAAAAAGAGTAGGTGGAAGTGGTGAACACCAAGATACCCACTGGAAGAGGAAACCCAACAACAAAGGAACCACCAACAGATAACAAAAAAGAAGGTGAAGGAGGGAGTGGAAACCATGCAAACGTCAATCCAGGACCTATCTGGAAATATGACTAAGTAGTGGAGAAAGTACCCAGTACAAACAACTGAACAAGAGCAAAAGAGAATCCTCAAAACCTTGTACACATGGAAAAACCAGCTTCAACACAACCTGCCCTTAACAGCACAACAAAGTACAAGAGGTGGTGGACAGAGTGACCATCAGTTAACCAACTGGTGGGAAGGACCCACAAAAGAAAGACCAAAAAACAATCAAAACCCAAAGACAAACACAGAACCAACTCAAAGGACAGCCAAAGACTAGTGAGCTTGGGAGATCAAGGAGACTACACCACTGAATCTCAAGGTATTCTACCACAGAAGTTCACACCATAAACCCAGGGAGCCAGAACAGATCAATTTAAGAAGCTGAAGCTAACAAGAAAAGTCTCACAAACAATGAGAAGACAAAGAAACAATATCCTAATGAAAGGAAAGGAGGAACCCTCGGAAAGAATGCTAAGTGAAATGGAGGCAAGTCAGCTATCAGATAGTGAATTCAAAGCACTAGTTATCAGGAAGTTCCATCAGCTCACAATGAGCTACCAGAAACTACAGGGGAACTACAATAAACTCATTGCAAACTATATCAACATGAAAAAGGAAATAGAAACTATGAACAAGGGCCAAGAGGAAATGAAGAATACAATTTCTGAACTAAAGAACACAGTGGAAGGAATCAAAAGCAGAATCGATGAAGCAGAAAATCAGATCAGCAAGTTGGAGGACAAAGTAAAAAAAAAACATCCAGAGAAAGAGCAAGAAAAGGAAAAGGGGCTCAGAAAGAATGAAGAGGGATTAAGAGAAATGCAAGACAATATGAAACATAATAATATCCATATAATAGGGACACCAGAAAGAGAAGAAGAAGAGCAAGGGATAGAAAACCTATTTGAAAAAGTAATGATGGAAAACTTCCCTAATTTAATGAGAGAAAAAGCCACCAAACACAGGAAACACAGAGAGTCCCAATCAAGAGGAACACAAAGAGGCCCACTTTAAGACACATAATTAAAATGGCAAAATTCCAAGACAAAAAGAGAATCTTAAAGGCAGCAAGGGAGAAAAAGGAAATAACATACAAGGAAGCCCCAATAAGGTTAGCTGCTGACTTCTCAATGGAAACACTCCAAGCAAGAAAAGAATGGCAAGAAATATTCCAAGTAATGAGAACCAGAGGCCTGCAACCAAGGTTACTTTACCCAGCAAGGCTCTCAATCAAGATAGAAGGACAAATAAAGAGCTTCCAAGACAAAAGAAGTCTAAAAGAATACACCTCTACCAATCCAGCTCTGCAAGACATGCTAAAGGGACTGCTCTAAGGAAAGGAAGGAAAAGAGAGAGACAGAGAGGAACACAGGTACAAAAATTGCAATGAATAAGTACCTATCAATAATAACCTTAAACATAAATGATTAAATGCTCCAATAAGAAGACATAGAATAGCTGAATGGATAAGAAGGCATGACCCACACATATGCTGCCTACAAGGGACCCACCTCAGGACAAAAGACCTACACAGACTGAAAGTGAAAGGCTGGAAACAAATTTTCCAAGCAAATTGACGGGCAAAAAAGCTGGGGTAGCAATACTCATATCAGACAAAATAGACTTCAAAAAAAGGACCATAAAGAGAGACCCAGAAGATCACTTCATAATACTCAAGGGAAGACTCCACCAAGAAGACATAAACATTGTAAATATATATGCACCCAACACAGGAGCACTCGAATATATAAAAAAAATCTTAGAGGACTTCAAGAAAGATATTGATAGCAACACAATTATAGTAGGGGATTTTAACACCCCACTGTCAAAAATGGACAGATCTTCCAAACAAAACATCAACAAAGATATCATGGCATTGAACAACACCCTAGATGAAATGAACTTAACAGATATATAAAGAGCCCTGCATCCAAAAGAAGCTAAATACACATTCTTTTCAAATGCACATGGAACATTTTCAAAGATAGACCACATGATAGGATACATGTGGTCCTATCAAGTCTCAACAAATTCAAGAATATTGAAATCACACCAAGCATTTTCTCTGACCACAAGGGACTGAAACTAGAAACCAACCTCAAGGGAAAAAACCCCAAACACTCAAAATCATGGAGGTTGAATAGCAAGCTATTAAACAATGAATGGGTCAACAATGAGATTAGAGAAGAAATCAAAAAGTTTCTGGAAACAAATAAAAATGAACTCATGACAACCCAAAACTTATGGGACACAGCAAAGGCAGTCCTGAGAGGGAAGCTCATAGCAATACAGGCCTACCTAAAAAAGATAGAAACATTTCAAACAAACAATCTAACCCTACACCTACAAGATTTCAAGGAACAACAATAAAGACAGCCCAGAGCTAGTAGAAGGAAGGAAATAACCAAGATCAGAGCAGAATTAAATGACATAGAGACTAAAAGCACAATCCTAAGGATCAATGAATCCAGGAGCTGGTGTTTTGAAAAGATAAACAACCTCGACAAGCCTATAAGCAGGGTCATCAAGAAAAAAAAGAGAGAGGGCCCAAATAAACACGATCAGAAATGAAAGAGGAGAGATTACAACTGACACCGCAGAAATACAAAAGATTGTAAGAAATTAGTATGGAGAAATGTATGGCAAGGAATCTGAAAACCTAGGTGAAATGGACAAATTTCTAGAAAAATATAATCTTCCAAAACTCAATGAAGAAGAAGCAGAAAGCCTGAACAGACCAATAACGGCAGATGAAATTGAAGTAGTGATCAAAAAACTCTCGACACACAAAAGCCCTGGACCAGATGGTTTCACAGGAGAATTCTACAAAGCATTTAAGGAAGAGCTAACCCCCATCTATCATAGACTATTCCAAAAAATCCAAAATTATGGAAGACTCCCAAACTCTTTTTATGAAGCCAGCATCATCCTAATCCCCAAACCAGATAAAGACACAACAAAGAAAGAAAACTTTAGGCCAAGATACTGATGAACATAGATGCTAAAATCCTCAACAAAATACTGGCAAACCGCATCCAGCAATACATTAAAAAGATCATACACCATGACCAAGTGGGATTCATCCCAGGGATGCAAGGATGGTTCAACATTTGCAAATCAGTAAATGTAATATAGCACATAAACAAAAACAAAAACAAAAATCACATATCAATATCACATATTGATATTGAATCACATATCAAAAATCATGATATCAATAGATGCGGAAAAAGCATTTGGTAAGGTACAGCACCCATTTATGATAAAAACACTCAACAAAGTGGGAACAGAGGGAGCATTCCTCAACATAATAAAGGCCATATATGAGAGACCTACAGCCAACATCATACTCAATGGACAAAAACTAAAAGCTTTTCCACTAAGATCAGGAAGAAGACAAGGTTGTCCACTTTCACCACTTCTATTCAATATAGTTTTGGAAGTTTTAGCCACAGCAATCAGACAAGAAAAGGAAATAAAAGGCATCCAAATAAGAAAGGAGGAAACAAAACTGTCACTGTTTGCAGACAACATGATAGTGTACATGGAAAATCCTATAGATTCCACCCCAAAACTGCTTGACTTAATTAATGAATTTGGCAAAACAGTGGGATACAAAGTCAATATTCAGAAATCAAAGGTGTTTTTGTATATCAACAAGAAACAGCAGAAGCAAAAATCAAGAAAAAAATCCCATTTGATATAGCCAGAAGAAAAATAAAATACCTAGGAATCAACTTAACCAAGGAGGTAAAAGACCTGTATGCAGAAAACTACACAACACTGAAGAATGAAATCAAGAAAGACACAAACAAATGGAAACATATACTATGTTCATGGATTGAAAGAATTAACATGATTAAAATGTCCATACTACCCAAAGAAATTTACAGAGTCCATGCAATACTTTATTAAAGTACCAATGGCATATTTCACAGACATAGAACAAACACTTCAAAAATTTGTGTGGAACCGTAAATGACCCCGAATAGCAGCTGCAATTTTGAGAAAGAAAAGCAAAGTAGGAGGGATCACAATACCTGATACCAAACTATATTACAAGGCCACTATAATAAAAGAAGCCTGGTACTGGCATAAAAACAGACACATAGACCAATGGAACAGAACAGAGAGCCCAGAAATAAACCCAAGTCTCTACAGTCAGTTAATATTCCACAAAGGGGGCAGCAACATAAAATAGAGTAAAAATAGTCTCTTCAACAAATGGTGTTGGGAGAACTGGACAGCTACGTGCAAAAAAAATGAAACGGGAGCACCAACTTACACCATACACAAAAATAAATTCAAGGTGGATAAAAGACTTAAATATAAGCTATGATACCATAAAAGTCCTAGAGAAGAACATAGGCAGGAAAATCTCAGATATTTCACACAGCAACATTTTTACTGATATGTCCCCTAGAGCAACAGACATAAAGGAAAGAAAAAACAAATGGGATCTCATCAAAATAAAAAGGTTCTGCACAGCTAAAGAAAACAGCATTGAAATAAAAAGAGAACCAACTATATGGGAAAATATATTTGCCAATGATACCTCAGACAAGGGTTTAATCTCCAAAATATACAAAGAACTTATACAACTCCACTCTAAGAAGACAAGCAACCCAGTTAAAAAGTGGGCAAAGGACTTGAACAGACACTTCTCCAAAAAGGACATACAGAGGATCCAGAGACAGATGAAAAGATGCTCAATATCACTAGCTATCAGAGAAATGCAAATTAAAACCACAATGAGATACCACTTTACACCAGTCAGAATGGCCATGATATAACAAAGCAACAAACAACGAGTGTTGGAGAGGTTGTGGAGAAAAGGGGACCCTAATTCACTGCTGGTGGGATTGCAGACTGGTACAACCACTATGGAAAACAGTATGGAATTTTCTCAGAAAACTAAAAATGTATCTGCCTTTTGACCCAGCAATTGCACTGCTAGGATTATACCCTAAGAACCCTGAAACATCAATCCAAAAGAACCTATGCACCCCAATGTTCATAGCAGGACAATTTACAATAGCCAAGTGCTGGAAGCAACCTAGGTGTCCATCAGTAAATGAATGGATCAAAAAACTATGGTACATTTACACAGTGGAATTCTATGCAGCAGAAGGAAAGAAGGAGCTCCTACCCTATGCAACAGCATGGATGGAACTGGAAAGCATTATGGTAAGTGAAATAAGGCAGGCGGTGAAAGACAAATACCACATGATCTCACCTTTAACAGGAACCTAAACAACAAAACAAACATGCAAGCAAAATATAACAAAAGACATTGAAATAGAAAACAGGCTGACAGTGTCCTGAGGGGAGAGGGGAGGGAATTTCAGGGGAAAAGGGGAAGGGTTTACAGGAACAAGTGTTAAGGACACATGGACAAAAACTAAGGGGAATGGAAATAGGAGGGAGGTGGGGAGCACTGGGTGGTTGGGCTGGGATGAGAGTAAAAGACAGAAAACTGTACTTGAACAACAAGTAAAATAAAATTTTAAAACAGAAATAGATGAAAATAGAAAAAATAAAGAAACTTTGAAGGTTTACATTAAGTAGTAAAATCCTTTTTAGAAAAATGTGAAACACAAAATCAAAAGAATACAACCACGCCTATGTTCATTGCAGCACTATTTATAATAGCCAACATTTGGAAGCAACCCAAGTTCCATCAGCAGATGAATGGATAAAATAACTATGGCACATTTACACAGTGGAATACTACTCAGTCATAAAAAAAGAAAAAAGAAAACTTTACCTTTTGCAACCTTATGGATGGACCTGGAGAACATTATGCAAAGTGAAATAAACCAGTCAGAGAAAGACAAATACCATGTGATTTCACTCACATGTGGAATCTAATGAGGAAACTGAACTAACAAGCAAAATAGAGACAGATTCACAGAGCAGGATGACAGCTCTGATGGCGAGCAGGGTTAGCTGGTGGAGAGATTGAGCAAAAACGAAAAAGGCCTCACGGGCATGGACAACAGTGTGGTGATTGTCGGGGCGTGGGGGTAGGGAGTATAAGGGGACTAAATGGTAATGAAAAAAATACAATAAAAATACATTTAAAAAGAAAAACGGGCTTTTTAAAAGGCAATTTAAGAATTACTTGAAAGGTATATTTTATTTTTTCTAATACTCAGTCTTTTACTTATTGACAGCATAAAAAGAATGGCTGAGCATTAACTGAAGTGTTGAGAGAAAAAACAACCTAAAGGAGCTGACTACAAGTGAGAGAATGATTTGCAGCAGCTTACTAAACATGGCTTTGTTCACAGGCCAGGTCATAGCAGCCAAGCACTAAATCCTCCTGGGAAAGAAGGCCCTCTTCAGAAGCCCCAGTTCCCAGCATTGACATCGGCCCTCAGGCCCACTTTTCTCTCTTGCTTCAAGCCTCCATCCCCGGACTTCCCACTCACCTTTTCAGAATCTTACCTTCCTACCCAGGGTGGGTGGTTTTCCTTCAAACTCCATTCTTTCTCCTAAGTCATAATTATTCATTCAAAGTAAAGTATTTTCCTAAGAATTCCAGAAAGACTGTTCTAAGCAGCTTTTGTCCTCCACATCTAGCCATTTTCAAAGTCTTCCTGCTAGAATGGTTCAAGATATGACTGTTTTTCTTGAACGCCTGTTTGGCAACAGTTGGATAAATCATGTGCAAGCTTTGAGTGCAAACACAAACACACACATTCCAAGTGTACATATTAATTCTTAAATACAAATTCAAACCCATAAGGAGGAAGAGTACTTTTGTAACTGCCTCATAATTTTGCAAGGTTATAGCACTAACACACATGATAACAATTATTCACTCCAGTCTCCCTGCCCCTGTGGAATAGTGTACTTTCCTGGCCCACTGATGTTGAGCTTGACCCTGTGATTTGCTTTGGTCAGTGGAATATTAGTGGGTGTGATGCAAGCAAGGGCTTTTTAAACGTGATTGCACAGTTTGGCTTGACTCTTGTTTTCAGTGATCCCGGGCTATGTGAGGAGTATGCCCCAGGTAACTACTGCCCCTTCAGCCTGTTTCTAGAACAAATGTATATGCAGCAGATCCACATTCTGAACCTAGCCAACTTGAGTGAAACAGGGCTGTTCAGGTAAATGCAGCCTAAATAAGCTGGACTTGTTATCTTGCCAATTTGTAAGAATGAGAACAAATGCATTGTTAGCACCTGAGTGTTGAGGTGTCTTGTTACATAGCCTTACTATGTCAACAAAACTCACTAAAAAATAAAAGTTCCATTTTTTTCATTTCACTACCAATACCACCCCTTTCAAATTGTGCCTTGTTGAGAGTCTAGAATACAAAAAAAAAAAAGGAGCCAGTGTTTAATCATACATCTCTTAATGCTCTTCCCAAAGCTAAACAAAGACCCTGCCCAGGCTTTGAAATTTGTATTTATAAAGGTCTGTCTTAGCTTAGTCCCTCCTGTAAGCAGAGTCTCAGATAGTGAATGGCTTGCATATAGGCGGTCTGTTTAGGAAGTAACAGCAGAGAGCAGGAGTGATTCACATATGCTCATGAGTAGCACGGAGTAACATTGACCAGTACAAGTCTTAAGAAAGACTAGAATGGGTATTTCACCTAATGATGGCATTCATAGACGATAACTCAGAACAGACATACTTTCCTCATTCTCTCACCTCTCCCCCATCCAAAGCCTTGATACTTCCATTAGCTTCTCTCAGAAGTTCGATGCAACCCTTGGGTAAGGGAAGAAAACATACTGGCTGATAGCAAGTTCACAACACTTATTAGAAAGGCAATTTTAAACAGAAACAAAGTTACGTTATTAAAAAACAAAAGCCCTTGATGGTGTGGCTCAGTGAGTTGAGCATAGCCTGCAAACCAAAGTGTCACAGGTTCGATGCCCAGAGAGGGCACATGCCTGGGTTGAGGGCCAGGTCCCCAGTAGGGAGTGTGTGAGAGGCAACCACACACTGATATTTCTCTCCCTCTCTTTCTCCCTACCTTCCCCTCTTTCTAAAAATAAATAAATAAAATCTTTAAAAATAAATAAATAATTTTTAAATTAAAAAAATGAAGCAACTTTTGCCTACCTGAGTTTTGACTTGCAATTTGCACATCTGTACAATGTGTAGTGCCTATATGTTGTTACATGTAGACATTATATAAGCTTGGCTCTGTCATCACTGGATAGACAAGGAGGTGACTACAGCCATCACACAAAATGCTTCTGGGATAGTGTAAATTTTGAGCCAAAAATTTTAAGATAAGGGAGATTCGTAATGAAAGAAAAATGTATGGGCTGTTTCAAGTTCTCTTGTCAGAGGGAACAGGGATGAAGAAAGCCTGCCTGGGAGAGTGTATCCATGCCACAGAGCTCCCACAGGTGGAAGGAGCCCAGCTTGTTTTTCTGAACATCCATTCCCTGGCTCTGGCTGTAATTTCCCAGCATTCACTAAGCCTTCACGACATGAATGAATGGCCCCGAAGCTGCTGCAATCTTGTCATAGTGTTATTTTTACTTACAAAGGCTAAAAACACACAAGATTTAGGCTTATCAGTTGATATAAATTATATTGTTCCAATCATTAAGGAGGAAAAAAGTTGTGAAAACATAACAGCAACAATAAGGGGCAAGAGGTGTGGGTTCTTGAATCAGCCCCAAGTGAACGTGAATCCCGGTTCTACCATCTCTTAGCTGTGTGCCCTCGAGCAGCTCACTTCACCTCTGGGGCCTTGGTTCCTCATCTAGAACAGCGATGTCTACCATTAATAGGTTTGCTGTGATGATTACATAAGATAATGCAAGTAAACAACTTATGATTATGGTAATTTAGGGTACGGTTTCTGCACCTATTAAATAATCAATAAATGTTAGTTTTTATTATTAGTGAGATAGTTGCTGTTGTTACGTTGTAAAAAGAAAATGGAATTTAGAGCCGAACAGATTTGAACTGGTAGCTCTTATCTACAAATTCAATACAGGAGAAAATATTGTATATAATCAGTGAAGAAGACGGAAATGCCATAAACTGTCACAGGTCGAGATGGTGCTGCCTTGGGCATTGTCGTTCCAACGTGAACCTTCTTCTCCTAAGGCCGCACCAGAAATCTTTTCAGTGTAGCGCGTGTAGACTAGACTCCACGAGGAAGGCATGGTCAGAGTGACAGCTGAGACTCGAAGAGCAGTTACCTGGGGCCAAGGAAAGCCAGAGGTGGAGAAAGATGAAGAGAAAGATGATAAAAAGGAAAATCATTTGTTTGGCTTTGTCTTACGTCCAATCATTTTTTTTGTTGGAGTACCGTTTTCCAAATGCAAATATTTTATAAGGCATTGAGAAATATTGATATTAACAACAATGAAAAACGAGTTCTTAATTATATCCACAGCACCGTGTACAATTTAACTAAATTCTCACAAAAACTGTAAAAAAATAGGAAATAAATAATATTATTGTCCCAATTTACATATTAGAAAGCTGAGGCAGTGAGAGGTAATGTGTTTTGTTCAAATGTACATCATAGAGTTGATATTTTTAAACTGGCAGTTATTCTAGAACACAGGCCT